>JAODAL010017429.1:0-77769 GCA_025379985.1 Phyllomedusa bahiana
GATTTAATTTTCCTTAAGGGGTGTAGTCCCCAAATATGGGGTCTTTTTAGTTGTTTTTTAAATTTTTTAGCCCCTTAGGGCCCCCCAAACCGGGGAAGGACCTAAATAAAATATAATGAAATGAGCCCCCAAAGTCCAGTAGGTGTTCCCCCATTCTGGGGTTGTTAGCCAAATCGCGCACAGGACCATATATGGGATATCTCTAAAAAAATGGCCAATGGGGGAAATCAATATTAATTTTGCTTTTCCCCCTGATCACATCTCCCGTTTTCTTGTGAAAAAGAATAAAATTAAAAAATCAAAAAAAAGTAAATTTTTAAATTTTACCTCCACTTTGCTTTAATTCTTGAAAACCTAAAGGGGTTAAAAATTTCCAAAATTGTTTTGAATATTTTAAGGGGGTATTTTTTCTTAATGAAATCATTTATGGGTATCAACATACAGGCCAATCAAAACATTTAAAGGAGGTCCAAAAAATGTATATTGCAATTTTCTTAAAAATTTTAAAAATTTACTACAAATTTCTAAGCCCCCTAAGACGAAAATAAAAAAAGACTTTTAAAAAAAAGATTTTTAACCTACATTAGACATTTGGGGTTGAGCTTTTTAAGACTATTTTGGTGGAAAAACTGCTATCTTAACAGAAAATCTTTGAATTTTGAAAATGGAAAATTTTTCACTTTTTTCATAAAATTCTTTTGATATTTTTCACAAAAAAAACAAGGGACTTTTTGGACCAAAAATTCTTACAATTTTAAAAGCACAATGTTCACAAAAAAACAATCTTAATCACATGGATGGGCAAAGTGTCAAAAAGTTATTCTCACGTACATGACACATCCAGATTTAAAAAAGGGGGGCTTGTCAAGAGGCCAAAACTGGTTGGGGCGGAAGGGGGTTAATACCTGCCTAAGGCAGGAACTAATAGGGACCCTGGCAGTTACAGAAGCCTTCATTAGGCTTCCAGCAGCCATGACAACCACTCGGCACCCCGCGATCCCGTCCTGCGGTGTGCAGCACTGTTCCTAATTTAGAGCGGCCAGATCCCCACCTATCAAAAGATTAAAGAGCAGGGACCGCCACCTATGCAGTGGGTTCAGTTAGTGAATCCACTCCATAGCTCCCTTATGACAATAGGTCATACCCATATGTTAATTGTCAGTAAGGGGTTAAATATATAAACCCGAGTTGTTGCTCAAAACTGTCTGTCACTTCAACATTGGTTCAATGGGACTTGTGAAAAAATTCAGATTAGGGACCCTAACCCTAATCCTTACCGTAACCCTAACCCACAGTTAAGGTTAGGGTTTTCAATGGTATGTGAGGCTTAACTTACTGCTCCATAGAGTATCCGATCTGGCAGCACTCTTAGTCCAGTGTTGCTTCTGATCCAACATCACATTAGGGAAACCTCACTCCTCACCTAACTCCAACTTTGGTTTAGGGTTACAGCTACATTCATTTTTTTTTTTGTTGATTTACACTAAAGAAAATCACAAAGAAAACCATTTTATTACATCCAACTTCTGTATGAAGGTGGACATAATAGTTACATTGACTTTACTAGTGGTCACGCTAAAAAAAAATTGCTATAGGACATTCCATTTAGCCAATTTCAGAGAAGCAGGAAAAAAAATTATACTAATAATGAGACCAACGACCAAGCTAACATACTGAGGAAGAGATTAAAAAAGAGTACCCTGAGAAACTAATTACTGAGGCGTATAAGAAAGCCATTGCTTTAAGCTAAGATGATTGTCTGGCTAAAGCTGCACAGAGAAAATTGAACTATAAATATGTGCATAAAAAATCACTTCAGAACAGTCCATTTAGCCAATATCAAAAGAATCAGAAAGAATTGTACTAATAACAAGACCAAGAATGAAGCCAGCATACTGACGAAAAGATTCAAAGTAAAATGGTACCCTGAGAAACTAATTACTAAGGCATATAAAAAAGCCACTGCTGTAGGCCAAGATTAATGCCTGGCTGCAACAGCACAGACAAAAAATCCAGCTACGCATAGGTGCACAAACTGTATTACTACATTTATTAGTACCCATAACACCATCAAACACATCATATAAAAACTTTGATATAAACTCCATAGACCCTTTCGTAAAAACTGACTTACTAGGTAAACCAAGAATCACCAAGGGGGGCTAATATATTTAGCAATATCCTAGTTTCTAGTCACCTGAAACAGCATGTACCACATACCAAGACCACCTAAGATTCAAATCTAACTATTGCCTCTATTGTAATATTATTACACATGATGAAACTACCTACACATCCAACAATGCTTACAGTCCTCTATCAGATACTATTTAATTTACCAATCTAGTTAGGTCATATATGTCAATGTAAATATTGTCTGCAATATGTGTAGGGAATCAGCCAAATCATCCAACCAATACACTGCAGATTTAACAAATGCTAATTCAATGTTAAGAAAAAAAATTATTATGTTTTGTTTCAGCATCTAATAGAGTATACATCCCTTTATAACCCTCTACATCTTTCAACGTCACATGTACTGCCACTTCCTTACTTAAACATATGCTCAATGTCCTGTTATCAGGAAATGATATTGAACAGGATATTCAATGTCACTTCTATTACCATAGCATAAGGCCTACGATAAAGTAGAAGGCCAGAACAGGACATTGAATTGGTAGTTAGGCTGCAACAGGAGTGGTGCCTAACTGCTAAATTAATCCTTAAATAACTTAAATTACCCTGACAACAACATAGAGTTATGGTTGCGATTATGGTTACGGATAGGTTTAGAAAAAAAATTCAGGTTCGGGACATCTCAAATCTTAATTTTATTTACAAGTTATTCAAACCAATGTTGGGCTGATCAGGGCCCCATGTGTTGAAAAAACATGAATGATTTAATTTATTGTAAAAACATAATAAATATGAGTAGAATTGTAGCTCTTCTAATGAAATGGCCCCATAACTATAGGTGAATGTATGTCCCCTATATTTCTTTTCATTGGCAATATGGACTAGAGCAATGCAAGATCCTGAAAACCATTAAAACCAACACATCCTCCATTGAGATGCTTTCAGAAATCCAAGTTTTTTTTACAGGGCCTAAATCCCAAACAGTGGAGATCAAAAGATTTATACTGAGTTGCCGATTTTATGGACCACAGGAAGTTAAGTTTTTGGACTTCTACAAATCAAGGTGTTAAATTCGCATGCGGCCCCCCGGGGCTTTTTTTCCGGGCCCGCCCCCCCATCCACCACCAAAGTTGAGGTTATGCAGTAAGGGACCGGCGGTGGCGGCAGCCCCCACAGCCCGTACACAAAAAACCCCCCTAAAAACATAGCTAAACACCCCTTAAGTGAGGAGGGGGGGACATCTTTACCCAAACCATGGGAGGTGCCATGGGGCGGTGACGGGAGGGCCCTCGCGGCAGCGCAACGTTTTGGTGCCCGTTTAAAGTGGAAGGTGTGGGGGGGGGCACCTGCAAGGGCGGGAGGTCCCGAGGGGGACATTACAATCTATGGGAGGTACCTGTGGGGGTTGAGCCCCCGGTGATGTCCGCCCTCTGTCCTCACTCACAGCTCCTCCCATGATTGTAAAAGGGCCGCACCCCCCGTTCTGAAGACCCCACCCCCCCCCCCACAGCGTTCCCCACAAGAGGCAAAACCCCTTTTCCGAATGTCAGGGCGGAGCCCCCCTCCCCTTTGAGGCGGGCAGGAGCCCCCCCCCCACCTACTGATCAGGGGCGAGCCCCCTTTTTACCAGGGGGAGCCCCCACCCCCCTGCGATTAGGGCAAAGCCCCCCATGAGCCAGAGAAAAAGCCCCACACCCACCTCTTTACAGGGCAAGAGCCCCCTTTTACCAGGGCAGGGCCCCCACCCCCTGCTGCCAGGGCAAGAGCCCCCTTTTGAGCCAGGGGAGAAGCCCCCCACCCACCTGCTGCATCGGGGAAAAGCCCCCTTAGAGCCAGGGCAGGAACCCCCCCCCCCCCCCCCAGTTGCATCAGGGGAAGAAACCCCCTTATAGGCAGGGCAAAGCCCCCCACCCACCTGTGCATCAGGGGAAAAAACCCCTCTTATGAGGGAGGGCAGGAGCCCCCCCCCCCCCTGTTCAGGGAAGGGGCCCCCTTGTGAGGGGAGGGCAGGAGCCCCCCCCCAGCTGTTCAGGGGGAGGAGCCCCCCAGCTGTGCAGGGAGGAGCCCCCGTGAGGCAGGCATAGCCCCACCCCCGGCCCCCCCCGTGTAGGGCAGGAAAACCCCCCTGTGGTCAGGGAGGGGCCCCCCCCCTTGTCAGGGGGAGCCCCCCCTTTTAGGTGAGGCAGAAGCCCCCCCCCTTAGTGTCAGGGCAGGGGGCCCCCCCCCGAGTGCCTGAGTCCCCGGACAGCCATGAACAGGAGCCTTTGGGAGACAGGGTAACCACTTTTTTAGAAGCCCTTAATTTTTTTGGTTTTTAATGTGCTTTCTGTCCCTGTTCCTTTCTTTGCTTTCAGGTGTTAGGGGAAAAAATGGGTGAAGCCCTTAGAGACTCCCAATGTCGGCACATTTGTTTTAGATTCCACATTTTCCCCCAAAGACAATTTTTCGTTTCAGGTGAAATTTTTCCGGCCCCATCCCTATTATTGCTCAAAGACTGTCATCTGGGGGGAGCTGGAAAATATAACAAATGGGTCCCGCAATGGGAATTTAAAAAAAGTTTTTCATGGTGACTGACCGAAACCCGTATACACGATACAAAACCCCGTGGGAAAAAATGAAAAATTAAAAAACAAAAAAAAAAAAGTGAAAACACGAAAATAAAAAAAAAAACACAACTGCCCTTTTTTCCCCCCTTTTTCAAAACCCTTGCCCAAAAAAAAATTTTAAAAAAAAAATTTATGCATGTTTTTGGGGACGCAGGTGTAACAATCTGCCCTTTTCTGCATTTTATTTAACCCCACATGAACGGCGTAAAAAAAAAAATCACAGAATTTTGGGTTTTTGTTTTCCATCAGCAGTAAAATGGTTTTAAAAAAACGACTAAAAAAAACCCTTAAATCCAATGACACCAAGTAAAAAATCGGGGGCATCCCAAAAAAAACAAAGTCCTTACACAGCTCGTATCAAAAAATAAAAATGTTTGGTTCGAAGACCCGCAAGCATAAATATTATTTTACACAAAAAAATTAATTAATAAAGTGCTTCCAAAAAAAAAACATAAAATTGGGGGATCGCCGTAATGCATCGACCCCACAAAGTAAATTTTTTTTTTAAAAACTATATTTCGGCCCTCCAATGGTCTTAGGGACCGTGAACTGGCCCCAGGTCTAAAAAGTTTGAGGACCCCTGCTTTAGAGTAAAGAAATCACTTCTTTCCAGTTCTTTCCAGTTTACTCAATTTGATGGCTTTGGAAGATACTGGGGAAAGAATTGAAATGGTTAGAGAAATAGCTGAAAGTGGTTTTCTTACCACAATGATTAGCTTTAAACATGAAGGTAAATAACGTCTATTATCAAATACATTGCTATTTTAATTTAGCTTTTTTTCAAAGCTAGAACAGATTTAATTTCCTGTTAGTGTAACCAAGCTTCCTTACATTACCAACCATTTCTTTCTGCGCTCATTGCTCCAGCAGCAGCTGGTTGACCATGTGTGTTGTCTCCAGCCCAGGAGCTTATTTATCTTCCTTACTGACAATTCTTAACCCTTTAGAGCTCTGTAGCCTTCTGCTCTGTTGTTTAAAACATTCTGTTAGCAACGTCTCCATATGAGGATCAGCTAGGAATAGCAGAGCTGATATTCCAATCAGTGCTGTAGAACCACCCAAAGCCTGAGCAGGAAGTTGACTGAAGAACAGGCTCTGTGAAACATCTCAGTGAAAACACCTCTTTAAAGTAAAGGAGAAAGATTTAATATAATCTGTTTTCACAAACAAGTGACACCAATGGCATCAGCTATGAAACAATGTAAATTACGCACCTGCACTAAGATGTAGTTTATCTTGAACTGTATCCAGATATGTTATGGATAAAATTCATCCCCTTAAGATATAATATCCTATTAGACCAACTATTGAGCATATGATTAGTAAATCAAATATCTTCTGGTTTAAACCTCTCACTACATATGACATTATTCATGGCATGTGGCTGCTTTATAATACAAGATGCTGACTTTACACCATACTAATCAATTTCCCCTCAGAAACAATGTGTCTCAGTGCAACTGATCACTATATTTACTATTTTGCCATAGGCAAACTTAAACTCTATCAGTTCTCTATCTATTAAACACTAAAACGTAACTTTTATTATATCTAACTCTTAACCTCTATACACACTATTTAAAAACCTGATCTCTATCCTCATCATTTAACCCTTTTTGCTTCTGAAAGAGGGAATAACTCCCTTTCTATCATCAAGTCTGGTGGAACCCCACCTATTAACAGGAGAGCCTTATATCTATAGCAAAGTACTAGCTTCAGTAAGGGATCCCAAGCCAACTACTTGGGCAGTCGTCCCTAATCTCATAGACACAGAACAAATAAGGCCCCCTTGTGACACCGTCTGCAGCAGGTGACACTTGTAGACAGAGGTGAGGGGATCACAATTTAAAACGTCATGACCTGACCTCGCCGACATGTTTCGCCAGCTAACCTGGCTTTATCAAGGCTTAGAGGTCCGATCACATGTGGTCTGAGCTCACTTCCTTTTATATCATGTTAGGTAAACACCCCATTCAGGTGCTCACCAATTAGCCATCAGAGAATCCACATAAAGCCCACTCCCCCTTCATAACATGTCCTGCTAAAGCTGCCACCATGCTCTCATGAGCCAACAACCTTCAGTCAAATTCGCCATAAAAGTTACGTTTTAGTGTTTAATAGATAGAGAACTGATAGAGTTTAAGTTTGCCTATGGCAAAATAGTAAATACAGTGATCAAAAGTCACTCTTTGTTCTCTTGCGAGATTCCCAATTTTTTGGAGATTATGTGATCAGTGCAACTGAGGCTCTGTACAGTTAGACATATTTACAACCACTGTATCACTAGCCACTTTGGAGAGAACATATTAAGATTGTTAAAAGATACAACAGATGTAATTGTACAAAATGGGATCATAATGTCAGAAAATGTCTGCAAACCTTTTAGAAATTGCTTCCATTATGATTTTCAAAGTTAAACACTAGGACAATGCTAATTAGCAGAAAGAGGTGACAGTCATTATTGATCATAGTGTTGACGTAGCTATTGAGTAGACAGCAGTTCAATAAATGTTGAAGGACATTGGAAATGGAAATGATGTACTCCACTTAATATGGATGATCATTTAAAGTGAATTTGCATAGCAAGTGCTAAAGTGCCCTATTTCTATGATCATACATTTTAGTATACATCATTTCTGGAAAAATATCTGTAAAGAAATGCCACTGTTATACATTTAATTCAACATTATACACCTTCTTTAACCAATGCTATAAACAATTAATTTAGTAATAAACTAGAAAGAACAGTTTTAACCTGTTTCCACAAAATGAAATGTCTCTGATATTGTCCATTTAACCCTTAAATGCAACTGTGGCATTAAGTGGTTAGACAGAGGGAGGAGGCTCCATTGTGGAGTACTGATGTGTTATCATATCTGAAGAGGACCTAACCAAGGCCCCGAGGCCTTCCATGGCTATATATCTATATGGCCTAATGGAATGTACACTGGCAGTAGTGCTTTGGCACCCTTTTTTCCCAATGAACCAGAAGTATAATACAACTATTAATAGGTTCCCCAACTATTATGTAAAAGTCATCATCCAAATAATATAGCCATATATCAAAGTTATTTATATCATGGCATACTTTTATAGAGTTTTACTAATTTTGAAACCTCCATATATACATAATATAACTTTCACCATGATATTGGCACACAACTTTTCCAATTTATCTATAGACGAAAAACCTGTGGTTCCACTGTAGAGGTTTCTAAATCAGGTAACATTCCAGTACTTGTTCAAAATTCCATCATCTCCAATAGATGGAGTATATTGTAGAATGACAAAGCTTTAGCACCTTCCTATACACAGAGACAAAGGGCGACATGTATTTTGCACCAAAAAAAACTCTTGACGCCCTATCCTCTAAATAAATGAACTGTAATAGACCAAAACTAGGCACATTATATGCTCGGCATGACACATTTAAATGCGCCTAAAAAGGCGCATCAAATTGGGTAGTAACAATGCGATATGCATCTAGATTTTGTAATGCGCCTAAAAAGGCGCATTAATGTTACTATGTAAGGTATACACGATGCCTGATTTTTGTAAAGGATCATACTTTTAGGTGCACTTTACACTATTTTAGTGAGCCGCAAAAAACGTGCTGTCACCACTTTTGGGACATGTGGCTCAAAATGTGTAACGTGCTACATTTCGGGGGAAACCACGCCCCCTTTGTTTGACAGCCACTTTAGCTCCTTCGTGATTCTACAATATACTCCATTCGATTGGAGATGATGGAATTTTTGAACAAATACCGGAATGTTACCTGATTTAGAAACCTCTGCGGTGGAACCACAGGTTTTTTGTCTATTTATGAAATGGAAAAGTTGTGTACCAATACCATGGTGTAAATTATTATGTATATATGGAGGTTTCAAAATTGGTAAAATTCCATAAAAATATACCATGATGTAAATGATTGTTCTTTGATATACAGCTGTATTATTTGAATAGTGCTTTGGCCTCCTAATTATACCATATCAGTGATTAGAAGATTGCATTGTGAAGTGCCCTAGTCGTTTATAAAATCATTATGTTAAAAATGCTTACAGTGAAGAAATTGAAAATAACTTTTGTTTCCATAGAAGTGTAAAAAAATTTACATATGCATAGTATCACCGCAATATTGATGACATGTACAATATATATGTTATGTGAACCGCACGGTGAATCATGTAAACAATAACACAAAAGAAAATAGCAGAATTACTTCTTTTACTTTTTCCCGGCAGGAAAATAGTAAAATGTAAAAATAATAATTTATATGTTTTCAATATAGTTGTGTAGAATATATGACCTGTCTTGGCTACGTTGGTAGATAAATAAAATAGTTACAACTTTTGGAATGAAGCAACATACATACAATTTTTTCCATGAAGTTATTATTCTGAAAATGTAGCAAAAGATAAAAAATCTATAGTTAGTATTGCATAAATCATTCTAATCCATAAAATAAGAATAACGTGGCTTTCCAAATACAGGGATGCAAAAAGGAAAAAAATTTCCACAGCTCTTACCACCAAAATAGAGATTCATGAAAGGTAAATATATTGAAATAGGTGATAGAATCACGATATGCTATGGATGGCTATGGATGCACATTGATAAGACTTATTAGTGTGCATTTATGTTTACTTATTAAATTCATGAGCTGCCTTATTTAAATTGAAGCCAACCCAGCAATCACTTGATATCACCAGAAAAATCTACATCCATCCATCCATTTCTCCTTCAGACAGCCATACACATAACACATGTGGATGTTATAAATACATCACAGGGTATTCTCACTCTGGTTTATAAAGACAGCCCTGTATAAAACCCCCAGTATGGTTTCAAAAACGTATTATAACAGAGTTCTACAGCTGTGTTTTTGTAGATCCGCAACAATTTTATTCTGTTTGCTGACTATTGTTGTCTGAGCGTATTTTTGTATCCCATTGTGAGACTGCTTGATTTAGAGGAACGAACATTGCTAACATTGATTGTCAAACTTGGCAAAAGTGGAAGTGAAATCAGGAAAATGTTATTGTAAGTTTATCAGGATAATGCTATGGATAAAACTACAGATTACAAGTGGATTATGGTTTTTCTAAGGGCAGAGAAAGTGTCATTGACAAAACGATCAGGACACCCAACAACAAGCAGAACTGATGAAAACATTGCAAAAGTTAGTCAAACTGTGTGATCATCCTCAGCTTACTGTCAGGAGTATAAACACAACTAGTGAAGATCGACAGAGAAACAATTAGGACAATCTTAACTGAAAGTCTTGGCATGAGGGGAACGTGGAAAAAAGGTCCTAAAGGAGCTCACCAAGAAATAAAAGCAAAGGAGATTCAAAATTTGCTTCAGAAGATGCTTTAAAGAGGCAAGGTGACGTTTGGGGCCATTTCATCAAAGGTGATGAAACATGGGTTTACCAATACAACCCTGAAATGAAGCAAAAAAGTGGAAAACTGACGATCATCCCTGACCAAACAAGTTCCACTAGTCCAAACCAAAAGTCAATACAATCTTGCTTTCTTTGATGAATTGTTCACTATGAAATTGTACCAAATGGATAAACAATCAACTATCTGTACTATTTGGAAGTGCTGAAAAGGCGGTGTGAAATAGTAAGTTGAAGAGGAACTTTTCACCAACAGCTAGTGGCTCTCTCACCACAGAATACCTAATCACACAGCACTGTTTGTGAGAGAGTTCTTAGCTAGTAAATAACTGTGTTGGAACAACCTCCCTATTCACCAGACCCAGCGTCCAATGACTTTTTACTGTTCCTAGAGGGAAAGGAAGTATTGAGTTTTTAGCTAGGAAATAGCTGTGTTAGAACAACCTCCCTTTTTTACCAAATCTAACCCAAAATGACTTTTTATTGTTCCAAAGACAGAGGAAGTATGGAAAGAGACACTTTGAGGACATAAATGAAACCAAAGGTAATATGACAGCAGCACTGAAGAGTATTCCATAAAACCAGTTCCAAAATTGCTTGACACATGGATGAGGCGCTGGCACAAGTGCATAGGTTCCCAGGGGAGTTATTTTGAAGGTACCTATAGTGAAATTCAACAATGAGGTTTTACTGTAGCAAAATAATTATCAGTAGCCAGCACAGCATGCGCCGATCAAGGAGATTTACGGAGATGTCAACATCGCAAAATCAATTTACTGAAAGTCATAAAACCATGTCCAGATTACAAAAACACCAAAAAATATGGAAGACACATGAGACCGCTGACGTGTTTTCGGCACTCACCCTTGCTTATCTGCTATGCGTAAGGGCATTTGCCTGAAACATGTCAGCGGTCTCCTGTGTCTTCCATATTTTTGGGTGTTTTTGTAATCTGGACATGGTTTTATGACTTTCAGTAAATTGATTTTGCTACGTTGACATCTCTGTAAATCTCCTTGATCGGTGCATGTCATGCTGCCTACCTATACTTCTTTTGCTACTACTGTATATTGTTTGGAGGATCTGAGAGAGGATCATCTTGCCAAGCACTTTCATTCAGGTGAGCAGAAATAACGTTCTTAAATGGGGTTTTCCTGCATTGAGTTTGCAAACTTTATCAGACCTAGTAAGACAACCCCTTTGAATGTCCCACTTACTTTGTGTTTCTTTAGTCTCAATAAGAAAGTAACAAAACTATTAGCATATATCTGGACTTTAGCAAACTCATCCAATAGTTCACAGCAGCAGGATTCTTCTCTTTATTTTGGAATTTAGAGACTTTGCCTGGCTTGAAAGCAGCTTCCAGAAGATCAATAATTTATTTAGCGACATTCCCAATGATTAGAAAACACATTAAGCAAGTTTTTGGCTCTATTTCACAGCTTGTTTGCCACTTAATGGATAGAGAATTAGAGATGCAGTTTGGAAGTAAATAATGGGAGCTATAAGGCTCAGCAAGAAATAAATGTAGGTTCTTTTACAAAGCCTGTGGTGGAGTACTGCCCAAATACTTACATGTGGTTCAGCCTAGTGGAATAAATGATTGGGACTCAGCATGACAGCTTTTACAGAAAAAAAGGGCGTATAGAGGAACAATCAGATCAGAACAAAAATATATTTCATCATTTACCATCAATTGATCTCTCCCATGAGTTTTCTGTACTCCCCAAAGGAACAGAATATATCCAGCTCTGAGAGCACTGGGACTGAATTACGCTTATTGACAAATTCTTATAACATATGTAAGGAAAATACCAGTCTTCTAAGAAGACCATCAGTCTTGTTGCTGTAAAGTCGAACAAGTATGAGCAACCTTTAATCATTTGTTCAAAAGACCAAATAAATGGAAATTACAAACCATAGTATTTACGGCCTCTTAAATAATATCTTTCAGATAAACAGAGCAGCAAAAGTAAGAATCAAATATTTATGGCCTCTCAACACAGTGATCTCACTCTCAGCATAATAGAACATGAATATTTGTTTTATAATGGGTAAGTACACCAGGTGTTAATAATGGTAACAGAAGCAGATACATTTATTTGAGCCGCTCAATTAATTTAGGGCCCTTTCACCAACTCTAGACAAAAAAGTAAGTTGTCACTTACACAATGTAATATAGAGTCTGAAACTCTTATATCTCAGACCTGAACTTAAACTATATAAACAATATAACTAGCACTTTGCTCCCTTTTTCAGCTCACTAACCTTCAAACAGCAGGGACATATTTATATCTACTGACTCCAAAAGCATTAATGCTAACTACATCCCCATACAGTCAATGTGCTCCTCTCTTACTAGAGTATTATAGAACATAATAACATAACAACATACTAGTCTGTCGTCTTTTCAGCCCAAAAACTACCACAGCCCTGTTCGCTATATTTTTAACCAGGTGCTCTCCAATGCCAGGCACATAACAGAGTGCCCACGGCACTTTGTAATGTGCGAGAGATCGGGGGCTGTGCTGGAGGCGTGTCGCACTACAACCATACGAAGCTTCACATTTATAGCTTCAGTACGGCAAATCCAGGTGCATTACTGCTGGAACAGGTAGAGCACTTTACCTGAGCCTGAATTGTCACTTTGTAGCTAGAAAGAGTTAAATCTATGATCCGCAGAAGAACAGGTTCATAGATTCAGGCGCATGCTACGCTACTAAAGCGCGCAAAAAAAGGCACCTGGGCGCCAAAAATTAGACATGTTGCCCTAAATGTGCTTTCTGTCTGTGTACCTAGGAGTAGAAAAACAGCCTTACTACATGGCATTGCTAAGAATTGCAATTTTTGGAGTTTTTTTCTTCTTCTTTTCTTTCAACTGTTCCTGCATGTATTTTCTATGTCCATGACATTTAAATAAATGAGAAATTGTGCCATGCACCGTCCCTCATGCCGATTTCCACCTCAGCGGTGAGATTCTGGGGTGCCAATATGTTAACAACGCAGTTGAATGACTTATGATGGCTTCCATAACCTCCATGTATGCGTTTTTATCAGTTCCTGCCACAGGAAAGAAGTAATAGAACCACCATCTTTGGACATCTTTCTGCATTGTTCTGCATTTTGGTTGTGCACTTCGCCCTTCCACACAGGCTGTTTTTAATCAGAGCAGAAAGAAGCTGGAACCTTCTCTTTCTCAAAATATGAAAGTCTGAACAGACCTCAAGTGAGTTAAAATGTCAGAGTAGGTTCCTATCTGAATTGAGGTCACCTTGTCGCTTGTAGATGGGTTATTACAGTTTTGATAAAAAATGTACGCTAATAACCTCAAATTTTTACGTATCCTAAAGTAGCAGAAGCGCATTTTGAAAAAAATTCCTATGTTCCCCTTGACTGTTTTTTTTAGCATTTGTAGAATGCTGCTGATATTGTGTTGTGTTTTCATTTTTAATAGTATTAAAACATAATGAAAACTCTACATATTTGGTATTGCTGGAATCGTATCAATCTTCAGAATACAGATTACACATCATTTATATAAGATCCAGATGATAAGAAATCTAAGCGACACTCACCGATTTTCTGCTTTAAAGGTCTTTATTTACAAACACTCACATGTTGTGGGAAACAAACACATCTGATTCAGCCTACAGCCGTTTCGCGCTCAAAGTCGCGCTTTCTCAAGACATTTCTCAAGACATGAATCAGATGTGCTTGTTTCCCACAACATGTGAGTGTTTGTAAATAAAGACCTTTAAAGAAGAAAATCGGTGAGTGCCGCTGAGATTTTTTATCATCTGGATTGCCATTTGGACTGTACTTTAGAGAAGCTGTGCACCACTGAATTTAAAGGTACTTGCTGTGTGTTATTATATGGATTAGCAATTAACCCTTGAGGAGAGAGTCGTGTGTTTCGGTGCCGCCTGGATTGTTCTTTGTTCTGGCTATCATTTATATAAGAGTGAATGCTGTAAAAACAAAACCACCGCAAACATGGTTCAAGTATATTTTCTTCACATTTCACCCCACTTAGATTTTTTTTTTCAGTTTCTCAGTATAGTCTACTGCAGTTCAATGACACCATTAGAAAGTATACCTTGTCCCACAAAATAAAAGCCTCATATGTCTATGTAAATGGAAAAATAAAAAGCTTATGGCTCTTGATAGTTGTGGAGGAAAAAAATGTAGTGCTATATTATTATGACCAACTGTCAGGAAGGTATTAACCCCTTAACCCCATCAAAGAAAAAAAAAAAAAAAGACTCTTCGGGCGACATGTATAAAGTAAGGCGCGTCAAAGTGAATAGTTGAGTCTTATTTCCAGTGTATGATGCGCCTGATGTATGAAAGTGGTTCGTAAATGGTGTGTAAAGTTCGACGCGCCTCGCCTATGTGTTAGGCGCATTACGGAACTTAGGCGCATAAGTAATGCGCCATGTTATAGACAGGCTGGAAATAAGAGAATTCATTAGAATAGCATATCAGTGAATAGAAACTATGGTACTGATCCTGCTTCGAGGACCACAGGTCCCAGCAATACCTGTGCTATGCTAGCTCTTGCTGTATGTAGAATAAAGGGTGAGAGCAGCAAAAATAAATGTTAGATTTAATGTAGTAAAAATTTTAAATATAAAAATCTGAACATAATCAATGAGCTTTTTAATGTAAAATTTGTTTTAGATTCTATTAATTTTAAATACATTTTATAGGAGATATTTTTATATTTTTGGGATATTATATATTTTTTTATTAATTTATATGATCATATTTTTCATTACATTTAAAAATTTTAAAGTTATTTCTGTTGATAATCATAATAAATTACTTTTTGTTAATGTACCATTGTTAGTTGAGAAATATGGACATTTTTGCCCCTTACAGCAAATCTATCTCCACTCCGACTCCTCAGGCTCAGGCAGACCACATTGAAATAGGTCTGCCTGTCGGAGCAGTAATGCGCCTGGTTTTGTCGAACCACATTCATAGATGTGTCTAACCTTACGAATGTGGTGCGACACACCTCCATAACGCCCCCAGAACACCCCTACATATGAACAATGCACCTAACACATTCATTAGGTGCATTAGACATCGTAACCGGATCAGTTAGGTGCATTGTACGCCAGACGGGTGAAAAACCCTTTCTTACATGTCGCCCATCATTTTTCTCCTCCCTGCCTCCCAAAAGCCATATAATTTTTATTTTTCCACCTACATAGACAAATGAGGGCTTTTAGTTTGCGGGACAAGATGTACTTTCAAATAGTGTCATTCATCATACCATAGAATACACTGGTAAACCGCAATAAAATTCTAAGTGGGGCAAAATGTGAAAAAAAAAGTACTTGTGCCATGTTTGTAGGTGTTTTGCTGTTACGGTGTTCTATCGTTGATAAAAATGATGTGTTATCTGTATTCTACATGCTGATATGAATCCAGCAATACCAAACATGTATGGTTTTGCTTATGTTCTGGTACCATAAAACAACTCCAAACATTTTCTGTTTTTGAAATTTGTGCTGTGGCGCCATCATCAACAACCAATAACTTTTTTACTTCTATCTGCGAACTTGAAAGTGGAAGGGGGCCCCCATTTTTTGTGGGCGAATTTACTTTTTATTGGTATCAGTTTTGGAATACTATGTGACTTTTTTTGATACTTAGTTCCAATTGTTTAGGTTACGATTTGAATTTTTTTTCTTCTACGCTGTTCAGCGTAAAGGATAAATTATGTTATATTTTAACAGATCAGACTTCTCCGGATGTGGCGATACCAAATATGTGTAAGTTTTCATTATTTTATTATATATTTTTTTATTTGTAAAATGGCAAAAGGGAGTGTTTTGAACTTTTAATTTTTTATTTTTTTTTTTATTTTACATTTTTATTTTATTTTTTTACTTTAACTTTGAGCCCCCTTAGGGTGCTTCACCACTATGGGGCGCGATCATTTATACAGTTTAATGCATTGTATAGACAATGTATTGGGGTGTACAAAGATGGCAGTTCCACTACTTCCTGCCTGGGAAGCAGGTATTGAAACAGAAAACATGGCAGCGATGGAAGCCTTCGCAATACCTCCAGTTGCCATGTTCACCAATCGGGAGCCCACAATTTTGCCGCGGGCGTCCCAATTGCAGTGAGGAGCGGTATGCAGCACCATTTCTCATTGATTTAGACACCTCAGCCATCTTAACCGCAGCATCTAAGGGGTTAAACAGAACGGGATGGCGCTGGCACTATCCCGCACTGTAACCGCTGAGTATTAGCTACAATTAGCAGCTAACACCCGGCGGCTGTGTAGTGGGATCGCATTGTGATCCCGCTGCACAGCTCCTTAACGCCTCCAGGACGTACCCTTACATCCAGATGGGTTAAGGTGTTTAAGGGGTTGCCTCAACATGCTGTTTCACAGAGCCATAGCCAGTTTTAGACTCATATTTCCTGTGAGTGGTTTTATAGTATTTGACAAATCAGCTCTGCTATTCTTAGCTGATCCTGTTACAGTGACAAGAGTTCAAGAGGTTTATAATCTGTAGTGCACAAAGCTATAGAGCTCTAAGGGTAACAACTAGTTAGTAACTTAATTAAGCAAGCTACTGTGCTAGATATAAGACTCAGAAAGGAGTAACTAACCATAGCCCAATGACAGCTTGGATCAATCAGATAAGAGAGAGCAGAGAGAGGTGTTTGGTAACCAAGAGAAACCTGTGTACACTAGCAGTAGATAAAATCTTCTTTATTTCCTGAACAAAGCAAAATAGCAATGTAGTTAGTGATAGTCTTTACCTTTATCTACATGTTAAGTGCTAGTCATTGTGGTGTGAAAATCCCTTTAATAGAATATCTGATCATTGGTTTTAAAGTCAGCTCCAAGTGGGTTGTCTTCTGCTAGACCTTTGGGGCCTAACATATTAGGTATACAGAGCTGGGCCACCCACTAGAGATTCCTCTGGAACTTTGGTGGGCCTGTCCGATTCTGCATGTCAAGATGACATGTGACCCCTACAGAAAATAACTGGTTGCAGCAGTGACCTTGGTGTCATCTACATATTGCAGGTTCAACCAAAGATTGGCTACAGTGATCACATGTCGGTTGCAACTTACATCCTTGTAAATTGTTAAAAGTCAAACACTTTTATGGGGTTTAACAATTTTAAATAATGTTCCCGCCTATGATAGGCTTGTGTTTACATATAATCTGAGGAGGCAAAGCTGTATGGGTAAGGAATATAAAACATTAAGGGCGACATGTATGAAAGGGTTTTTCACCCTCTTTCTGGCGTACAATGCACCTAACTGAGCCGGCTACGATGTCTAGTGCGCCTAATATATGACCTGGGCCTGAAAGCAATCAAGTATTTTTTGAACACAAGAGGTACACTATTTATGGAACACAATGAATTTTCGGTTTTAACATCTATTGATTTTGTTTTGACACATAATTATTTTTTTTGGTATGATGGCACCTTTTATCACCAGATAAAGGATCAGCCAGGGCACAGTTTTGTGCGCCAAAGTTTTTTGCTAATTTTATGTTTTTAGTTTGGTGGGAGGATGCTAGTTGTTTTCTGAACACATTTCAAATATTCACAAGACTTATTTTATTTTGGGCGCTTTATTGATGATATATTGAATAATTATTTAAGGATTGTATTTATACTCAATTGATAATGAAAAATTGGATGAAAGTTCCACTTTTGAAATACCATCGAGAGAAAATTAATTTTTTGGATCTTCAAATATATGTTTGGATGAAACCAATCCGAATCCTACAAAGATATATTGGAAAAATACGGCTACCAATAATCTGTTTCCACTTTTAAACTAGCCTGTGCATCCACCATCCTTAAAAAGGGATTCCCATAGGCCAGATTTTTTAGGCACGTATGAACTGCTCACGATTAGACCGCATTCAATGAAGCAAGATGTATTAAGCTAAATGCACGTTTTACAATCAAGGGGCAATCCAAAAATAATGTTGAGGAAGGCGTTTAATGAGGCTTTGACTAGTGAAGATTACATGTTGAATAATCAGTAAACAAAATAATAAGGAAAAAGAGTTAGTTTAATTTGTTGTATAAGCTTACTAGTGTTGATCGATTACGTTTGGCCCTATTGCGAACATCGGTCGATGGTCGATAGCCGACCATCATCGACAAGTGATATTTCGATGGTCTATGGAAGATTATGATGCGATGGACCATATAAAGTCAATTGGTAAACCACAACACCTTCATTCTAACACCCAAACAGGTCCTGGAGAAGCGAAATAACATCCACAACATTCAAATGGATACAGCTACATCTTAGCAACACACTTAGTTATAAAAGCCCCAAGAAAAAAAATCACTAGGGTGTGACCATTCACAGACCACATCATGACCCCTTAAACCTGCATGACCCACAAATTAAAAAAATTCATAAGGCAGTATGAATTGAACGCATCCTTTACTTGAAACTGGTACATGTGAATATCCCTGTCTGGAACGCAGCAAGAGCCCCAACCTGCATGACCCCGCAGATTATAAAAGTGCCGGTAAAAGGAGTCCCTTTCAACCACCATTTTAGTTGAAACTGGAAATTGACTAGTACCTGTCCTGGGCCACAGCATGTAGCCCCAAACCTGCATGACCCCAGATTAAAAAGTGCCGGGAAAAAGGAGTCTTTCAAACCACCATTTTTAGTTTTCACTGACATTGACTAACCTGTCCTGGCCACAAGCAAGAGCCCCAAACCTGCATTACCCCAGAATTAAAAAGTGCCGGAAAAAGGTAAGTCTTCAACCACCATTTATTTTCACTGGACATTGACGCTATCCCCTTCCTGGGCCACAGCATGAGGCCCCAACCTCATGACCCCATATTACAAAGTGCCAGAACAAGGAGCGTTATCAACCACCAAATTTTAGTTTCACAGGACATTTGACTATCCCTACCTGGGCCACAGCAATTAAGCCCCAAACCGTGCATGACCCCCAGAATAAAAAGTGCCCGAACAAGGAGTCATTAAACTACCATTCTATTTTCACTTGACATAGAACTATCCCTGTCTCTTGGCCACAGCATGAGGCCCCAAACCTGCCATGACCCCAGATAAAAAGTCCCCGGTAAAAGGAGTCTTTCAACCACCATTTAATGTATTTCAACTGTACATATACGTCCGCTGTCCTTGTAGCGCTTGCCCCTCCCCGTATGATGCAGGACCAATTGAGCTTTCACTTGGAAATACTGGTGGTTTAACCGCTCCTGGTTCCACCCAGGTGCCCTTGTTTCTTTTATTCTTTTTCACGATTTTACACAACGTGCCTGGAGGAAATTGTCTCTGTACTTTGTTCCTCGTGTCCCGGTGCTTCCATACTCCATGTCCTCTGAATAACCTACATCTGGTCAAGTTTTTTTTTTTTCCTTTACCTCCCTTGTACAATTCAGAGGAATTTTTTTTTACCAGCTATTTTTGTTACATGCAAGTTTTTTTTAGTAGGTTAAATTCTAGAAAAACCCATTTTATAAAATAGGATGGAATCCCACCATGTCCCTTTGTTTCACTTTATTTAATTGAATTAAATGGGTTTTGTCTCAATAAAAGGGTATTGATAGCTATGTTAAAGATCTTGCAAAAACAAGTCCATTTGCAATGATGTGTCCCATTAACAGGACCTACCAATCCTGTTTCTGACAGCAACAACACCCTTGAGCCACTACTTGACAATTGTGTAGAACAAATGTCTGTTAGAAACAACCTTTTTTTTAATAGGACTCTTAGTATAGCTGCATGTCACAGCAACAATCCCCCAAGAAATTGAAGCATGAGCCATGATCCACTTTGGACAATTGTGAAGAACAAATGTCCTGTTAGAAACAACATTTTTTTTATAAAGAGACCTGTAGTATAGCTGCATGTCACAGCAAAATGCCCCCCAAAAATTCACTGCATGATTCCTTGAGCCACTATGGACAATTGTGAAGAACAAATGTATGTTATAAACAACTTTTTTTTATAATAGTACCTGTAAGTATAGCTGCAAGTCACAGCAAAATCCCGCCAAAAGTTGCAAAGCATGACCCATGATCCACTTTGGACAATTGTGAAAGAACAAATGATCTGTGTAGAAACAATAATTTTTTTATAATAGACCGTAGTAAGCTGCATGTCACATGCAAAATGCCCCCAAAAATTCAAAGCATGAGCCCTTGAGCCACTTGGACAATTGTGGATGGAACAAAAGTGGTCTGTTAGAAACAACAATTTTTTTTTTTAATAATAGGACCTGTAGTATTGCCGCATTTCAAAGCAGCATGACCCAAAAAATTATAAAAATGACTTCTCAGCCACTGTTAAAAATTGTGAGGAGAGAAATGCCACTTAGGAAACCACATTCTGTTCCAAAGAACCATAATTATAGCTGTATCCACAGCTAACTGACCTCAAAACATTGACAATGCGAAAACTCTAAAGATAAAGAGAGTAAATGGAATACGTGTGTTGTCATGAAACCTTGCAGTCTTTTACAGTCACCTCAAATCAAAACCACAAAAAGAACTGTTGGGAAAAGAGAAAAAAATTGCAAGCAATCATCATTTTAAAAAAATGTTTATCAAGAGACCATTTCTGTTTGAAGAGGGAATGTGATGGTAGACCGGCAACAAATCGGTGACCTCCGGCAATTGGGGTCCACAACATCATCAGAACCATACCTGATTCATCTTGATGAAAGTCAAACGATCCACATTATCTGTGGAAAGCCGATGCTTTTTCTGTCTGTAATGACTCCTCCAGCTGTGCTAAGGTCCGATCAGATATGACGCTGGTCTGGCTGGGCAGGACAACACCTGATGGCGTGGCGTCCATTTTGGATACCCAGAAGTCCAATTGGGTCCGAACACATCCAAAACATCGGTGTTGAGACGCAGATAGTCGTGCACCATGATCATAAGGCCGGTCCCTCCTGTGTGTTGGTATGTGTGCCCTGCATTGCATGCGTTGGAGAGTGGTAACTAAAGATTGCCAGAGGTCACCCATTAGGTTGGGTTCTGCCACCTTGGCCAGCTGCTGCTGCCCGCTGACGGCTACTAATGCACTGTACTGCTGTCACTTCGCTGATGGTTGTTTCCACCGTGACATTGTGGGGAACGTGAAAGCAGAGCGCAAACAGAATGTCTCCAGTTGAACAATCAGTCATAGGTCTCCATTTCCTTGAATTTTACTCTCCTATTTGGTGGGTGGAAGGAAAGTGCTGAGGTTTTTGTTATGTACCAGGGATCCATGAGGTGCCACCCAGTAACTGTTGTTCATGGTTTTATGGCCATAATGCTAGATCATGTTTGAGGAGAAATGGAGCAATCCAAGCACTCATTTGAGAGATGGTAGCCCTTTGATTTCCCAAACCTTGGTCGATGGGCACTAGCAAACGATCTTCCTCAACTTCCTCCTCCCCCTAATTCCGCGCGCCAACCCTCTGTTCCAAGGCAGGGACGTCGGTAACGGTCGTGTTCTAGGAATACCTCCTCCTGCCTCCTCCTCCACTGCCTCCGCATAGCTTCAACACAGCCCTGGCTTGGGCCGTGAGATGATGAACCCTGAGAGCTGATGCGCCACTTCGCGACTAGGCCCTGTACCCCGAACCACTGCCTATTGAAGACCTGATGAAATTGTGAAACTGTCGGGCCTTGTGGATTTGACGGAGAGAAAGGCTCCCGTGTCCCGCATCTTTGTCCGTCTCCTCCTCCGTCGCTGCGGGACCTGTTGTTTTCAGGAGTGTCCATCACCGATCTTTCCAGAGACTAAGTTAACCACAATTGCTCATGCTGACAATGGCATGTCCGCACCTGACCATTTTGGTTGCTTTCTTCAAAACAGGCAAGGATGTTGCAAGCTTCTTTCACCTGTTTCCACTCTCGGGTGGCTCAACCACTCCGAGGTCCGCACCCGCAGCTTGTCAGGGCCATGTTTCACTTCGGTACAGCGTAATGTCATTGCCTGCTGCCACGAATTGCTGGAGAATGTGAGTGGTGGAATTCCAGCGAGTTGCCGGACGTCAACAATAAGACGGTTGACGGGGAGGCCGAGCTGGGACGTCTGCAACGCATACCAGGCGGGACGAAGTCAGTTTGCGAGCTGCGGAAGTGCGAACTAAGACTTCGAGCCATCGCTCAGCAGGCGTCCCCAGACCTGGGTAAGCTATTTAGAAACTTACTGGACCGACAAGTTTTCATGACAGTGCCACAGGCAAGGGAAGTGCTCCAGCCTACCGATCTTAAGGGCGGCCAGCAGATTTCGCCCTTTTATCCACACCATCCTTGCCTGGCACAGAGGTTTCTTGCACCTCATCCAGCACTCGTCTCCGTTGCGGCGAGCCTTCCACAGCTCCTGTTGTGGGACGGTGCTCCAAGATAGATTAATTTCAACACGGCCTGGTTTCTCTGGGCACATATACCACCAGAGGACCTTGGGGGAAAGAACCCTGCACCATCCCCTGCGGTTTCTGAAGAGCGTGTGCGAGCCAGAGAGCCACCGTCACCCCCAGAGACATCCACGCCACGCCCCCAGTGACTTTTTTAGCAGAGATATAGCGCTTGGCCGTGCTTTACTAGTCCATTTGTCGGTGGTCAATGGACTTTTTCTGGGCCACAATGCAGACAACGCGCTTGAATTTTAGAAGACTTGTGCTGTCCAGGCAGGGACTGCTTTTCTGGCAAAGAAAATTGCCATGCTCGGCATCTGGTATTGGGGGCAGGCAAGGGCCATGAACCGTTGCGGAACCCCACAGTGTCCACCAGACGGAAAGGCAACATTTTCCAAGACCCAAAAAGCCTGGCAATGCCGACATACAGGCTTTTGGCTTTTGGGATGGTTTGGGGATTAAAGTGTTTCTTCTGCTCTCCAAACCTGGAAGAACGAGAAGGCTGGCTGCAAGACTGGGCCGCTGTACGACGTGCAGGTCGTCAAACTGCGAAGGAGAAGGGGTAGGATGGGTCCACTGGTGGAGCTTGGTGTGTACGTCGGGCGATGGTGGAGCAGAAGCTGAGGCTGGTCCCCAGAACCTTACTCCTGAGAGAAATGGATGCAGCTGAGGAACGCATGTTGGTGGCAGAGGAGGATGCGGAGACAGAGGGTTGTGACAGTGGTTGGAGGCCCGGCGTCAGTCCCTGGCCATTTTTGCCAAGTGTTGCTCCATGTTCCACCACATTCGGATTCGCTCAATGTGACAAGACCATGTTGGGTGGTGGTTAACCACCTTAGGTTCTTTGCCTCTACTTATGCGTTTAACGTGGCAAAGGCGCATATTACATCGCTGGGTTGAAACAGAGGCTTGCCTCAAAGAAGGCCCAGGCTTGAAGGTCCTGACCATTTTGAAGGCGATAAGCGAGAGCGGGTTGCCGCTGACCGGTGGCTGGCGGAAATCATATCAGCCGACTTCTGCGACCTGCCTCTCCTTTTTGAGGCGAACCGTACTGACACTATCCCATCATCTTCCTCCTCGACCATGGATGAATGTGCTCGCAAGCAAATTCTGCTGAAAAGACCAACGTTGGATCCGCAATGTCGTACATCCATATCAACATCAACACAGGTTACATCGACGTCCTGACATACCTGCATCCAGGCGCTGCGGTCTACAAAGCAAGAGGGACTGGCAAGGCGATTGCCGACCGCCCGATATTTTGTGCCGATTGACCTGGATTCCCTTCTCCTCCTCTGAGGCAGCATAACTGGGCCGTCAGAGCAGAGAAAATCATCCTCTTGGCCTCTTGATCTTTTTAACATGCCTTCCTGACCCCAACCGTCATTTTAATCATCAAGAGGTCTTCAGAAAATGGTATTATCCACAGTGGTGGGAACGACGAGTTACATTTGGTCTGCTTCATGTTGTACGGTATTATGCAGGTGATGCAGATGACGACATTGGTGTCCGGTAGACTGGGAGGGACCGAGGAGTAAGACTTGCTGGATGCGGTTGCATTAACCACTGAAGGACAGATTGGCGACCGCTGTTCTTACCGTGAAATCCACAGTCCCTGACCCAGCAATGACAGGCCCTGACGTCCTGCAACTGACGAAATCCCCGCTGGGCATGCGTGTTGTCCCAGCACATGGAAGGTAGCACCTACTCTCTACCTCTACCTCCATGTCCTATGCCCCCTCTTTGCTCCGCTACCACCTGAATTTTCTCTCGCATTTACAGTAAAATATAAAAATCTTGAGAAGTTATGGAAGAAGTTTTGGAAAGTCCACTTATTAAAAGACGGCAAATCACCAGTCTATTCTCAAAATCCCTCGAAATCAAAAACAAAATTGCAGGATCAAATTTAACTGCAAAGTAGATCTAACAACAAAGCTTGAACTGAGACCAGAAAGTGAAAAAAACACCTGTTCTGAAATGGATACGGATATTAAAAGGTAATTTTTGGCCCTTTCAATTTCACCGTTGTGGACTACAAAATTGCTTTGGAATTTCAAATTTAAACTGAAAGTAAGATCTATCAACAAAGCGGGCCTGCGCCAAAGTGTGAAAAAACACTATCTGATAATGAATTCGGATTAATAAAAGGTATTTTGTTTTGGGCCACCTATCAATTCACTCATAGTTACAACAAAAATAGCTGTATTCACATTTAAGTGCAAGGTGCCTCAATGACAAAGCTGTAATAGCGCCAAAGTGACAAAAAGCACTAGTTATCTGTAATGTATCGTATAATAAAAGGTATTTTAGTATTGCACCAATCAATTCACCTTTGGTAACTACAACAATTCCTGGATTAAAGTTTTAACGCAAGGTGGTGTGGCTCAGTCAACAAATCTGGACTGTGCAAAAGTGCAAAAAAACACGTATCTTTAATGTAATCGGATAATAAAAGGTATTTTTTTTGGCACTTTTCAATGTCACCTCTGTTGTTACTACAAAATTGCTTGTATCCCATTTAAATTCAAGGGTGCCTCAATGGAACAAACTGTAGTGCGCCAAAGTGACAAACACGAATCTGTAATGTATTCGGATAATTAAAAGGGTATATTGTCCCTTTCAATTCACCTGTGTGACTACAAAATTGCTTTATTCAAAATTTAACTGCAAGTGTGCCTCAATGAACAAAGCTGTAGTGCGCCAAAGTGAAAAAACACTTATCTGTAATGTATTTTGAGTAATAAAAAGGTATTTTTTATGGCACCCAATCAATTCACCTGGTTAACTACACAATTGGCTGTATTCAAATTTAACTGGCAAGATGGCATCCTATCAACAATCAGGACTGGGGCAAAAGTGCCAAAAAACACGTAATCAGATAATCTAATTCGGATAATAAAATGTATTTTTTGCACATAACAATTCAACTGTGGTGACAACAAAAATGCTGTATACACATTTAAGTGCAAGGGTGCCTCAAAGAAGCAAAGCTGTAGTGCGCCAAATTGAAAAAAAACACTGAGTACTGTACCGTATTCGTTGGGGAAAATAAAAGTATTATTTGGCACCAATCAATACACCTGTGGTAACTAACACAATTGCTGGATTCAAAAGTTAACAGCACGTGGCTCAATCAACCAATCTGGAACTGGCAAAAGTGCAAAAACACTATCTGTAATGTATTCGAATAATAAAATGAGTATTTTTTGGCACCTTTCAATCACCTGTGTGACTACAAAATTGGCTGTGTCTTCACATTTTAAGAGTGCAAGGTGCCTCAATGAACAAAGCTTGTAGTGCCAAAAGTGAAAAAACACGTATCTGTATGTATTCATATAATAAAAGGTATTTTTTGGCAACCTATCAATTCACCTGTGGGTGACTACAAAATTTGGCAGTATTCACATTTACGTGCAAGGTGCGCCCCTCAATGAACAAATCTGAAATGCGCCAAAGTAAAAAAAACACGTATCAGTAATGTATTCGGATAAAAAAATCAAATGTTTTTGGCACCCGAAAATGATCAATTCACCGTGTTGGTAACATACACAATTGCTGGATTCATATTTTAACTGCAAGGTTGGGGCTTCAGTCATACAAATCTGGACTGGGCAAAAGTGCATAAAAACACGTAATCTGTAAATTATTCGATAATAAAAGGGTATTTTTTTGGCACTTTCATTCACCTGTGTTGACTACGAAATGTGATGTATTCACATTTAGTGCAATGTGCCTCAATGAACAAAGCTGTAGTGGCGCCAAAGTAAAAAAACACGTATCTGTAATGTATTCAGATAATAAAAGTTAATTTTTTTGGCACCTATCAACCTGTGCTGTAACTACCAAAATAGCAGGATTCATAATTTAAACTACAAGGTGGCTATATCAACAAAGCGTAATGGGCAAATTGAAAAAGAAGACACCTATCTGAAATGTATACTGATAATAAAAGTGGAGTTTTGTGCACCTAAAACAAAAGAGAACCTGCAGTTACTAGGAAAAGATGTGTAATCCCTAATATAATATTCAGGCTGCCCGGATAAACCAGGAAATATTTCAATAGAAAACTTCAATAATAAAGAATGCAGTGCAATGTCTACACTAAGTCTTGGTGAACTTTATCATTATTCTTTATAGAGCTTTGTCTGTGTTTACGCCCAACGGCCACCCCCCCCCCCCCCGCTTTCCCACCGTGACATTAATAGCGTCATATTGCTCCTTGTCAAATTCTCTACCTAACTACATAAAATCTTCCAAACCTCCATGATCAACTAAGTTGTAAGGATCACAGCTAACAGTAGAGCTTTCCCTCTGTGAAGAAATAAATAATTTCGCTGAGCTGTTTGGACACAGGCAAGCGCACTTCCTCCCTGCTATAGACGCTGAGATACACTGATCCATGGAAACAAGGAATGGCTGCTCTAAGTTAAAACGAGTCAAGTGATTTTTTCCAGCAATCTCAACCATACACAACCCAGTATGTACGTCGCACACGCAACTCACCCTGCTCTATTCTTAAGCTTGAAATGCTGGCCGCCAAAATGACAGAAGCGCCGAAAAAATGTGCGCGAATCTTAACTCGATGATGCACAGATTTTTAACCTAAATTATCGCATGGACTAAAAATTTCCGATCAACATAAAACCTGTGCCGATTTATCAACTTTGTCGATAAAATCTGCTCAAACACTAAAACTACCTTTGATGAAAAGATCCAACGAAATGAAGATATTCTTTGAAGACATTGACACATTTTGAAAGCAGAACTGGTACTCTCTGAGGTGATACCTAATAATCCTAGTGTCCACATATATAAAGAGGAAAAAATCCTAGGAATGAATTTGTGCATAGGTCACTTTGACGGAGATAGCAAAAAACATGGTTACATCTCCGGTGGTAGGCTCATATCCCTGAGGCACTGTTCATTTTGACCCAGCTAAATAGAAAACTAAGGAAATTGTTAATCCCATTTGATAAGAGAATATTTGAAGATAAGACAATTTATCAACAGTAAAACCAGAGGGGTGATTAAATGGGCTATGTGTACCTGCCCCAAGATCTAGGTGTGGGAAAAACCATACAGGAGTTTCGTCATCGGATATCGAAAAATCTTAGTTCTATTAAAACTAGAGGTGACACTCCCCTAGGCGAGACACATGTTGGGGAAAGTAATATAAAGGTGAAATAAGGTGCTAAAATTTGGGGCATCTGTGTTAAAAGCATAGGGGGAAAGTAAAGGGCGATCTGTAATAGTTTTTGTTGCAGGAAGATGCAAGATGGATATATAGGCACAATACATTGAACCCTAAAAGTCCTAAATGAAGCTAATTGTTCATTTTCAGCATTTATATAATCCCTGGCTGATTCCCTATATAGATTTTTTGAAGAAACATAATATATGTGTATGAGTGCGGTTAGTGATATAAGCAGTTGAAATATATGAACGTATAGGAGCACCAGAGTTTCACATACTATTTTTCTTTTTCAACTCCTTCCCCCAATCCCCCTCCGCCCCCACCTTGTCCTTCTCTTTCCCAGTACTGCAAATGATGACAAGGTATTAATCACATGAGGCCCACAGTTTTTTTAATTTGACAGATTGGTATGTTGTTTTTTTTTTTCAATGAAGAATTGGTTAGCAACAGTAATCCTTATAATAGTGTACAGTTACGTTGCTTGACAAGACACAGTTTGGGAGTAATTTACCATCTATTTATGTATACATTTGATGTTTCTAAACACAGTATAGATTTTGTGCTAACTACAAAATACAATAAGTATGCAAAACACCTGTATGCAAATACAATAGCCCGCACGAAAGTATTAACATATCTGCATTTTCCCATTGTAACGTTTATGAATGAGGTTACTAAAGGCTGTTGACCAGTTTATGAAAGAATATTTATTGTGGAAAGTGGAGGTCATATTGCAGGAGGGGGGGGGGGCAGGCTAACCATAACCTGAAAGCTTTATTAAAATGAATATGTATATTAGATACAAGGAGAAGAGATTTTCATGGGAAGAGAAAAAAAGATAACAATGTACAGTTATAATGGAGCACCTATTCCCTATGAATATGCATATTAGACATAGAGGAGGGAAAGGTTTATGGAAGTGATATAGCTAGTAGTGTGCTGGTAAATGTAATACCTTTTCGGCTTAGCCCGTTCTAGGTGAGCCCGCGCATATGCAATAATATAAGGATAAAGTTGGACGGAAGTCCACCACAGTCAGGGCAGAAAAATCCATTGTAAAGCCACGGCGGGGCGCGGGCGGCAATGGTAAGTATAGGGGGTGCCCGAGCCCAAGCCCACTATGAGATATGAATATTGCTTGAGGTAATGTGTTTATAAGAACGCAGCAAGTAGTAAAGCATCAGCATAATAGTTTCAGTATGCACACAGGAGAGAAAGAGGGGGAATGGGTATTGTTGAATACTCTGGTGGCTAATTTGGTGAGCACCTGAATTAGGTGGTACCTAAGAGGATAATAAAAGGAAATGAGCTGCACCAAATGGGACCGGACTTCTATCCCCTGATGAAGCCAGTTTATATGGTGAAACATGTTGGGAGGTCAGGCATGACAGTTTAATTTGTGATTTCTCACCTCTTTCTACAAGTGTCACCCCCTGCAGAGGCTCAGGACAATGTAACCTTATATGTTTTATTGGTTACCATCGAATAAGGGAGGACTTCCCTATGGTATGTTTTGGATCCCTTATTGGATTAGAAAATTACTGCATATATAAGGGCTCCCCTGTAGATAGGTGGGTTCCAACCATGTTGTTTGATAATGGAAAGAAGTTATTCCTTTACAATTAGAAAGTTATAAAATGAGAGGTTAGAAATCAGGTTTTTAATATTGTTGTATAGAGGTTTTATGTGTTATACAAAATAAGAGTTATGTTTTAAGTGCTTTATAAGATTAGAACGGTTAAAGTTTCAAGTTTTGCCTATGGCACAAAAAGTAAATATAGTGAATAACGTCACTCGTTTGTTCTCTTGCTATATTCCCATTTTTTTTGGGAAACTATTTAACGTAATGTGTTAGGCCATTGTTCGTAAAACTCGACACTTTTCAAATGCGCCTAACATGAAGGGGTGTTATGGGGGAGTTATTGAGGTGTGTCGCACCACATCGTGTAAGATTAGGACACATGATAATAAATGTTGGTTCAGCAAAACTAGGCGCATTACTCTCCGACAGGCAGACCTAATATCAATGTGGTCTGTCTGAAGCCTGGAGGAGTCGAAGGTGGAGATAGATTTTCTGTAAGGGCAAAATGTCCAATAATGTTTCATCTTACACCATACAATACTAAAAATTTATTTATTATAATTATCAAACTGTTGAAAATTTAATTATTTAAATTGACAGAATAAGTTATCATATAAAATTAATATAAAAAGTATATCAATATCCCCGAAAATTATAGAAAGTATCTCCTATAAAATTATTTAAATTCATATAAGTCATATAAACCTGATTTTTACAATAAAAATAACCCACTGATATGTTGGTTCAGATTTTTAACATTTTAAAGGGGTATGTCTCATAACAAGGGATTGCTTTTCTGATGTTAAGATCTTGCAAAAACAAAGTCACTTTGCAATATATGTCCATTAACAGTATCCTACCTATTCAGAGATATCCCCTCTTTTAATGGGCTCATCAGCTCCCCTCAAGTCACCGATAGCAACAGAACAGTTTAATCGCTCATGATAGGCTACCAGCAATGGTTGCTATAGCTACAGACCTGGCTTCTACTGCAAGCCAATTAAAAGCCAGTAAACATGCCCCCTTAATTCAAAATGAAACCAAGAAAACAGCATCTGATGTTATTAAAAAAAAAGATTAATCAAATGTAGTAAGGACACGCCTTTAAAATTGGACTTCATTAAATTTGAAATGCGTCTCACCCTGTTATTCCAGCAAGAACGTCAAATGAGCCAGCACACCACAGCTCTTGCTGGGACCTTTGATCCTCCAAGCAGGATCAGTAGCATAATTTCTATTCACTGACATGCTATTCTAATGACTTTTCTTTTATTTCCAGCCTATCTATAGCCTTTATACATGTTAGGTGCATTACTAATGCACTTAAGTTCCGTAATGCGCCTAACACATAGGCAATGCTTTACACACCATTTATGAATGCACAAAAACCACTTATATACATCAGGCGCATTATACACCTTCCTTCATACATGTCGCCCTTAGTGGTAATCAGCAATCACTGGTAAGAGTTTTTCAAGTTGCATTCAGCTGCCACACTGGTCAGAGCTTCTCCATTCTATTCTTGGGAAAGAGGTAAAAAAAGTTAGTTGGTTTATAAAAGAAAACAATACTCCATACAGAGCGCTGCCAGTTTTATAATAGTAAGTATCCAATAGAGATAGCATCTAGGTTTATTAAAACACATGGGAAACATATTTTCAGATTGATCTGCTCTATTCTTCAGGTTCAACAATGCATAATGGATACAGTCATATATTTATGTGTTTTTTAAGCATCAAGCCCTGCCCCAACACATTCAGTGAACTGTCACATGGATGTGAAATCAGGCTGGTATGTAAAAAATATAAAATGACTGTTGTCCTCAATGCGTACATACTTGTGTGATCAACTCTCTGCAATATGTGACTTTAGATTTTGCATTTGAAGTAGAAAGTTATGTTCTCAGTAAATTGTCACATCTAGGAGAATAAATGGGCTTAGTTGTTCAAAACTGTGTAAAAGCTGTTCTTGTTGCCATTAGAAATTTATTACAGACCAGCTTTTAGTTTTCCAGAAGAGTTTAAGATAAGAAAGCTGAACTCGGATTGGTTTCTGTGAGCAACAAAGACAGTTGTAGAATAATTTTTTTTTATAAATATAGCCCAATGTTCCTAAGATTAATCTAGTTCTAGTATATTATTGTTCTAGATTTTATACCTTATACTATTTTGGTTCTACACAAGGCGCATTAAGGAAATGAATGTAAAGCAGTCCATGGTTCTCTAGACCATAAGCACTACCACTCTCAGGAGAATAGCAGGGTGCTGCAGTGATTAATCTAAGCTTCTAAACTAAAATGTGATCAATTTGAACTTAGCAGAAAATATACTTTTAACTGGCATAGTTATCCCAGTCACTAGAATGAAATGACTTATCATGAAAGAGAGCTATTATGGCTGAGAAATAACCAAGGAACAGTAAATTGTTTTTAAGGAAAGCTGTGAGATGAAGTCTACTTTGTTCAGAGCCATTGAACTGCTTGAACTGCGCTGGATTTGAAAAGACTACTAAATGTAACATTTTCTGACGGGTAGATGATTAATTAAATAACAATTTATAGTTAGCGAAAACACAGTGTCACAGGTAATGTTAACACAGATAAAGCAATAAAGGAGATCAATAATCTTTCAATAGTCTTATGTTATTGCACCTAAAGACATAAAAACAGCTAGATTTAAAAAAAAAAAAAATTCCCACCTGAATATCTTCATTGAAACTATCATGAAGATAGACTTTAAATTTAAAAATATAAAAAATCCAATGGACTTCTTTATTTAACTTGAGCTATCTGCTGTCTCCAATAGAATCTGATTTATGTGGGTAAATTTTATTGATTCAGATTGATATTGATAAAACTGACATAAAGACATTCTTTGTTTGTGTTGTATGTTTGTAATTAAATAGTGCATGTTTAACCCTGTCACATAGGTTATGCCCCTCTTGCTTAGGACAGCACAAGCTAGTGACATACATGCTGTTTCCAGCACTGTGATCTTTATTCTGTATGACGCTGTAGTTGTAGAGCATTTAATGCTCAAATCTTATTCATGAGCAGGTGTTAGCCCCGCCCACCAAAGGCTAGCCCCACCCATCTGGCAGTTATTCACATGTTTCTACCTAGTCAAAGTAATAGGTTTATCAGTTGAGGTGGGTGGGGCTAGCCTCAGGTGGGCCTGGAATAAAAAAAATGACTCTTTAAATACTCTTTTCTGTCTGAAAACTGAAGGTTTGAATACTAAATACTCAAAAACTACAGCAACTTATAGAATAAGGGACACAGCACTGGAAACAGCAGGTCTGTCATTAGCTTGTGCTGTCCTCAGCCAGGGGGACAAAAATTATGTGACAGGTTCTCTTTAAGATCTAAGCCTGTTTTGGACTTAAAGATGAAGTCCTTAAGTATCACTTTATTGGGGAATACATTTTTGTTGTCAAAACAATACTTGTTTATTTGTGAAAAAAAAAACATTAAGAAAATTTGGAAAAATTGTCATTCTCAAAGTTTAAAAATTTCTTCGTGTGAGACAGATAGTCATGCCCAACAAAATAGTAAATAATGAACATCTACCATTAGTCTATTTTACATTGGCATTATTTTTAAACAATCTCATATTTTTTTAGGACTTTGGGGCGTTTAAATTTTTGAGCAAATTTTAAAACTTTTTTCAAAAAAATTTTTGAAACCCTTTTTTTTTTAAGGGCCATCGGGTTCGATGGGGTTTTAAGGGCTCTTATGCTAACCCCCCCCTAAGGACCCATCTAAGAAAACTGCACCTCTCAAGGGGTATTCAAAAACACTTAAAAATTGTTGGGGCCTTTTAGGTGTTTCACAAAAATTAAAAAAAAAAGTTAAATTCACAATTTTAATTTTTCTTGCAGATTTTAAAATTTTATCCATTAGGGCACGGGAACAAACTTTTTAGCTTGAGGGTTTTTTTTTTTCCGGGCTTGAGTTGCATTTTTATTTTTTTTTTTGGGAAACAAGGTTTTTGTTGCCTTTGAATCCGTTATTGGAAGGCAGGGTGAAGAATATACTGCAATCCTAGTAGTGTATTTTATTTTTATTTTTTACAGTGCTCACTGTGCAGTATACATGACATGTTAGTTTAACTCTACTGGATGATACAAATGTGGCAATACCCAATTTATGTTGTTTTTAAAAAGAGAAGCAGTTTAAAAAAAACTTTTTAAATTTTTTAAATTTTTTATGTTTGCTCTCTTCAGATTGCCATAACTTTTTTTATTTTTCTATAAACAGAGTTGTGTAAGGTCTTTTTTTATTTGTGGGACAAAATGACTTTCAAAAGGGACTAATTGGGTGTTATTGTTTTACCTCTTTATTATTTTAATTTTCATGGGGAAAAAGCAAAATTACAATTCTGCCATTGTTTTGTTTATTGTTTTTTTTAAGGAATTTTCTGAACAGGTAAAGTAACAGCACTGATTTTTTTTTTTTTTGATCTTTTTGGGGTGATTGGCATTTGTAATGGGTAAAGGGTGGTGTGCATGTTTTTGCTTTTTTTTTTTTACACTTTTACTTTTTATATATTTTTTTATTTTTTTCACTTGTCCCACTCTGGGACTATACTCATCGATCATTATATCACTGGTATAACTCAGGTATAATACATTATCATGTCTACATCCGTCAGACTCGACATGGCAGAGCCTGGGCCGGGGTAAGTCACAGAAAAAACCCGAGGTCATTGTCTGACCCTTTGGTTGCCATGGCAACCCCCGGAAACCCAAAATAAATATACAAACCCCTTTATAAATTGTAAGCAACCTAACTTCCCGGGTCTCACTTTGGGATCTTCCTGGGGGTTTCCCTAGTCCAAACAATTTAATATACAAAGGGGGACCCGTATATTAGGAAAATTATTCTTCTTTTTTCCAAAAAAAGACTACTTTATACAAACAAAAAAGCATCGCATCTGTACATCAAAAGACTAGAGACGTAGGTTTCATAACAGGAAAACCTTATAGCGCTTTACTGCATTTTTTTAGGACAGGATCAGGACAAACCCGGCCGGGTAACACCCAAATAAAGGGGTTGATCCTTAAACTTGCATCATTGCGGCGTTCACCCCGGCCGGTTGTCCCTGCTACCCGTCCCACAAAAAAGCAGTGAAGCCACTTAGGGGATTTACCTGTTATGCAACCCACTCTACTGTCTTTTTACTGAAACAGATGCGATGCTTTTATTGATTGTATGAAAGTATGTCATTTTTGGAATAAAGAAGAATAATTTTCCTAATATACGGGTCGACCTTTGTCATATTGAACCACCGGAAACCCGCAATTTTGTTATTGGAGTTCCGATGGAGGACAGAGTGTGCTTTCTCTCACTGTCATAGCTCCTTAGCTGCTGTGATGGCTATTCGCGGCAGTTAAGGGGTTAAAGTACCCAGAATTGAGCTATCTCCATTCCCGATGGCAATTGCAGAAGCCCGGCTGTCAATCACCCCTGGCTACCACAGCGATCTTGCGGGCACAACTCCTGTGCCCGTATGATCTCCGAGGTGTTCCGGGATGTCATGGTGCATTAATAGGCACTGCAGCATGATGTACAGGAACGTCTTGGTGCCTTAAAGGGTTAATCTTTTTACTTATCCTACTTATTGTATATCCCCATACACAGTCAATTAAATATACTACAAATGATAAACTGTAATTTAAAAATGATTAAATGTCTTGAATATCTCTTGAGTGTTACTAGAGTTGACCATTTTTATTATTTGTTTTATGCTCAGAAAGCATTGGCCTTTTGTATTGCTGTATTTATAGAAGCCTGTAAGATGGGGAGAGCATTGTTTGAAAAAAAAAAACAGCTCTAATAACATACTCAAGAAAAGAATAGAGTCCCTGTTTATGTTGGGAGCGAAGCAAAGACCCTGATCATTTGCATCACAGTGTCTACAAATTGCATGCCTTAAGTTTAATTTCCACATCTTAAAATAAACAGATCGGCAATATATCTTTAATGCTGTAATATGCTATACAATGAGGATATATAGAAAATCCTACAATGGATGGCATTGTGACTTAAACTCACCCATACAAAGATTTGTGGAACTGCGGGCAATTTGAAATCCCAACAAAGTCCATAAAAAGTTTTCAAATCAAGTTGATATTCTCTGTTTGAATATAATGAAGAACTATAAAGATTGAGAAATAGGAAGTCATCTTCCCATGTAACAAATTTTAAATCTTCAATTAATGATGTTGTATCTTGGAGCAAAGATGGTAATTGAATTAATATTGGATATAAGTGTAGGTCAAGAAAGTACGAAAATTGGCAAGTGAGAGATTTAACACTTGTTATCAATGGTATCCCCAATGTTATTTTTTCATCTTAGCTTTTAGAAAACTTAAGGTAAATTTGGGTAAGAATTGTTTTTCTTTCTTACTTAAAATTCCTTTGTCGAAGTGAAACTTATTCAAGGTGTCGTATTCATTTACATATAGTGGGGTGAGAGTCTAATTCCTATCTTTTAAGGGACTTAAAGATTGATAAAAGGGGCTTTCCAGTTCTGTAAATGTAGCTTTAAATACAGGCAGGCTGAGAAAAATAAAAAATAAAAACTCTTAAACTCACCGCCCTGTCCCAAGCCGCTGCTGTTCTCTTCTGCACTTGCTGGGGCTTGTACCAATACACAGAAGATGCTCACACTCCATCGTGAGTGAACCCGGATTTATATATTTATAGGACTGGACAACCCTTTTAATCTAAGGCTATGTTCACACGATGTACTGCGGCGTGGACTAGATTTCTGACTGGGTCACTGTGTTTCCCAGCAGAAAAAATTAACAATTATACAGTGTCCATTCATATAAATGGGTTTTTTGTGTAATGCAGGATAGGACAGGTGGTCCAGATTGAGACACACTCTTTGTAATTACTCTCCATACTGCCTAAGGGATGAGGATGCTGGACATAGGACCTCTCTCTATTTACTCAGAAGTCCCTACTAAGATATATGAAAATAAGTTTTCTAAACTATTGAACCCACTACAGTCCTGTGTGGAGTTTTGCTGCATTTCCCACTGCATTATTGCAGAATTATTTTTTTTTCTTTTTAGGACAGCAAATATTTTTCCATACGTTATTTTTAAGTAGAAAAAACTAAAAAAAACTCTGCCATAAAAATGGACATAAGAGATTGCAAATAAATATACTCTTTTACATTTAACAGATCTGCTGCTGCTAGGTAGCAGAAAAATGTAATTTAAAACTTTTTATTGCAGACAGTTGTCCCTTTCATTTCACAGTACAAACGTATGTAGCAGCAACGAACTTTAAAGCGGAATCATAATTATCTTGCAGCTTTATCTCAGTGACACTTTAACTTTTCAAGACATCTGAACAGTCTCTCTTCACAGGTCTTTATCCTTGTTCTGTGTATCTCATCATATCACAGCAAACAGCTTAATAATACAGTAAGTATGGAACGAATATGCAGTGAACTTACATGTTTTCATACCAGGGAAAAGTGTAAAAGATAATTATTAGATGAAGCCGAAAGGAATTTGCAGGTATATGAAAAATGACTGAATATTCGGTTCATCTTCTCAAGTCTAGTTACTCTTAGTTCAAAGAAAAATGAATTTCAAATTAGCATCAAAGGACAGGAACTATAAGTACTGCATTTTAACTGAATTGAGACTCTGAAGGCCATGATTATAAAAGATCTACAAGAAGCACAGGATAGAGATGAATTTTGGTTGAAAGGTTGGAAGACTCAAATTATTGTGCGTGTGTGTTCCAACGATATTTCAAGGTTTTTGAAGATGTTCCAATTTAAATAGCTTCATTGCTATTTGCTATTTGTTGTGTTAGTAAATAGATCATTATAATGCTGCTCTACCGTTTTTGCAGTCTATTGAATTTTTGTTTTTAATTTATCAGAATTTTTATTACTATCCTAAAATTATTTTTTTACCTTCGTTTTTTCTATTTTTTTATTGCTGCAATTTTTGATTAGAAGTTGTTCATCTTTTTTATCCCTGCGAAGAGATGTATTTTTTTCCATCTATATAACCATATCAAGTTTCTTTTTGTTTTATAGGACAAGTTTTGGTACCATTTACTGTACCATATCAGATACTTTGAAACCCCAAAAAATTCTTTGTGGGTGAAAATTAAAGAAATACAAAAATATTTTCTGTGGGTTTCATTTTCATAGAGTTCCCCGTGGGGTATAAGTGATGTGTTAACTTCTTTCTGAGGGTCAGTATGAGTCTAGCTGAATCTACTTTCTACCACATGTTAGAATGTCGTCTAGTCCTTACATGGTAACTCTTTTTCCTGTTAACTGTCCAATACTTACAGTCTGTCATTTCAAAGGTCTCTTCCTATGCCAATATTAATCTAGTCACAAAACTTTGAACTGTTTGGGCATGTCCCCACTGCACGGGTTTTTGGCCAGTTTTTCAGGTGGTTTGCTGTTTTGCAGACCGCCTGAAAAAACGGCCAAAAATAAACAGAACAGGGCTCTATGGAAAACCCGTGCAGCAGTCCTCACTGCACGGGTTTTTCGACTGGTGGTTTTGCCGCCCGCGGTCCGCCCGCAAAACATTGTGTAAGCACATTCTTCCTTACAGTTTCCGGACGGAATATGTGCTTCTCAATGTGAAGGGGGAGGGCTTTTCTCTGCTCATCATGGAGAAAAGCCGACCCTCCCCCCTCCACCGCGGCTGTGGGGATGGCTGCAAAACAGTGCAAATACCGGTCGGATGACCGACCGGTATTTGGCACTTGCCGTGGGAACCTCAATGGTTTTGTGCATCAAATAATGCTTATCATATATCTTTGCCTTACCCCAATATCTGTCATTTTGAATTATTGATATATTTTCTGCACAAGTTATCTCAAATGTAATTCATTTATGGCAGGCTCGGACTGGGACGCCGGGGGATCGGTGAATCCCCCGGTGGGCCCCCCCGAGCCGCTGTGAGCCCCGGAGGCAGTGCCGTCGCTCCCCGGGGCCCGGCGCCGCATCCGGTCCCTGAACGCCCGGGCCCTGCGTCCCGAGCGCTCAGAGACCGGGCCCGGTAGCCGGGGACTAATGTCCCCGGCTCCCGGGGCTGCGCGGTGTCAGCGGAGCGCAGCGCTAGTGGCGCTGTGCTCCGCTGATCTTCCTGGCAGGCTGAAGGCGTCAGGCCTTCAGCCTGCCGGCCGCCGGCCCCTACTGCTGACGTAGGCGCACGGTGACGTCACATCACCGCGCCGCCTATGCAGGGCGCCAGTACGGAGCCGGCGGCAGCTCGGAGCGGCCGGGACCGGGCAGGAGCCGGAGCGGGAGCCGGAGCCAGGTAAGTGGTGTTTTGTTTGTTTTTTTTAAATTACCTATAGGGGGCCCTGGCTACAAGAGGGGGCGCTGGCTACAAGAGGGGGCGCTGGCTACAAGAGGGGCCCTGACTACAAAGGGGGCCCTGGCTACAAGAGGGGGCCCTGGCTACAAGAGGGGACCCTGGCTACAAGAGGGGGCCCTGGCTACAAGAGGGGGCGCTGGATACAAGAGGGGGCGCTGGCTACAAGAGGGGGCCCTGGCTACAAGAGGGGGCCCTGGCTACAAGAGGGGACCCTGGCTAGAAGAGGGGGCCCTGGCTACAAGAGGGGGCGCTGGCTACAAGAGGGGACCCTGGCTACAAGAGGTGACCCTGGCTACTAAAGGGGGCCCTGACTACAAGAGGGGGCCCTGGCTACAAGAGGGGGGCCCTGGCTACCTAAAGGGGGCCCTGACTACAAGAGGGGGCCCTGACTACAAGAGGTGTCCCTGGCTACAAGAGGGGTCCCTGGCTACAAGAGGGGGCCCTGACTACCTAAAGAGGGGCCCTGGCTACTAAAGGGGGGCCCTGGCTATCTAAAGGGGGCCCTGGCTAACTGAGGGGGCCCTGACTATCTAAAGGGGAACCTGGCTACCAAAGGGGGGGCCTGACTATCTAAAGGGGGCCCTGGCTAACTAAAGGGGGCCCTGGCTAACCAAAGGGGGCCCTGGCTAACTAAAGGCGGCCCTGGCTAACTACCGGGGGCCCTGGCTAACTCAGGGGGCCCTGGCTACCTAAAAGGGTCCCTGGCTACTAAAGGGGGTCCTGACTACTTAAGAGGGCCCTGACTACCAGAGGGGGCCCTAACTACCTAAAGGGGGCCCTGACTTCCTGCACACTAGCTAAAGGGGGGGCCCTGACTTCCTGCACACTAGCTAAAGGGGGGCCCTGACTTCCTGCACACTAGCTAAAGGGGGCCCTGACTTCCTGCACACTAGCTAAAGGGGGGCCCTGACTTCCTGCACACTAGCTAAAGGGGGGGCTGACTTCCTCCACACTAGCTAAAGGGGGGGCCCTGACTTCCTGCACACTAGCTAAAGGGGGGGCCCTGACTTCCTGCACACTAGCTAAAGGGGGGGCCTGACTTCCTGCCCACTAGCTAAAGGGGGGGCCTGACTTCCTGCACACTAGCTAAAGTGGGAGGGGGGCTGACTTCCTGCACACTAGCTAAAGGAGGTCCCTAACTACCTGTATACTACCTAAAGGGGCCCTAACTGCCTGTATACTACCTAAAGAAGACCCCTAACTGCCTGTATACTACCTAAAGGAGACCCCTAACTGCCTGTATACTACCTAAAGGAGGCCCTAACTGCCTGTATACTACTTCAAGGGAAGCCCTAACAGCCTGTATGCGGCCTAAAGGAGACCCCTGTCTGTATACTACCTAAAGGAGACCCCTGTCTGTATACTACCTAAAGGAGGCCCTTACTGCCTGTATACTACTTCAAGGGAAGCCCTAACTGCCTGTATACTACCTAAAGGAGACCCCTATCTGTATACTACCTAAAGGAGACCCCTGTCTGTATACTACCTAAAGGAGGCCCTAACTGCCTGTATACTACTTCAAGGGACGCCCTAACTGCCTGTATACTACCTAAAGGAGGCCTTAACTGCCTGTATGCTACCTAAAGGGGGTCCCTAACTGCTTGTAGCCGATATAAAGGGGACCCTAACTACCTACAGCTTACCTAACTGGGGGAAACCACCTACATACAGCCTACCTAACTGGGACTCACCAACACCTACCTACAGCCTACCTAACTGGGACTCACCAACACCTACCTACAGCCTACCTAACTGGGGTCCACCAACCTAACTGTAGCCTAACTTGGGCCTGCTTATCTACCTGGGGGCTGTTTACCTACCCACCCGTGGCTAGGTACCCACCAACCTACCTGGGGCTGGCCTACCAACTTATCCAGCGGGGGTCTACCTACCTAAATAGGGCCTATCTAGCTACCGGGGGCCTTGCCCATTTGCCTACCTACCTAGAGTCTTGCCTACCTATCTGGTAATATGATTGAGAGAGAAGCAGCCCATAGTTGTAGCATTATCTCCAGGGGGGTTAGTCCTCTCCCCACCCTCCAACCCCTTAGGATACTAGGCCTCTAAGTTATGGCTTGTACCCGCTCTCCCACCCCTGGGTAGTTTGTACAGAGGTGGGAATAGGTAAAGAGATGCTGGAAAATTGAGGATTCTAAGATATTTGTGTGTAATTTCTGCAGGGATGAGTTGTGGCCGGGACAAGTCATCATGGCGGTGTGGAACGGATGCAGAAGAAAAGGGAATAAGAACGACTCACGAGAGAAGAGAACGACTCATCAGATAAGACGTCTCCGGTGAGTCCCTGATTTCAGGGGTTATTTTACTTCTATATTGGATCAGTGCTGTATTCACTGTAATGTGATGTGACCTGAGCTGGTGTCTGACCACTATGTGGTCTCTATATGGCAGTGTTGTGGGTTATACCTGAGCAGGTGTCTGACCTCTATGTGGTCTTTATATGGAGGTGTTGTAGGTTATACCTGAGCTGGTGTCTGACCTCTATGTGGTCTCTATATGGGGGTGTTGTAGGTTATACCTGAGCTGGTGTCTGACCAGCTCAGGTATAACTACATGGCAGTGTTTTGTAGGTTATACCTGAGCTGGTGTCTGACCTCTATGTGGTCTCTATATGGAGGTGTTGTAGGTTATACCTGAGCTGGTGTCTGACCTCTATGTGGTCTCTATATGGTGGTGTTGTAGGTTATACCTGAGCTGGTGTCTGACCATTATGTGGTCTCTATATGGCAGTGTTTTGTAGGTTATACCTGAGCTGGTGTCTGACCTCTATGTGGTCTCTATATGGTGGTGTTGTAGGTTATACCTGAGCTGGTGTCTGACCTCTATGTGGTCTCTATATGGCGGTGTTGTAGGTTATACCTGAGCTGGTGTCTGACCACTATGTGGTCTCCATATGGTGGTGTTGTAGGTTATACCTGAGCTGGTGTCTGACCTCTATGTGGTCTCTATATGGCAGTGTTGTAGGTTATACCTGAGCTGGTGTCTGACCTCTATGTGGTCTCTATATGGCGATGTTGTAGGTTATACCTGAGCTGGTGTCTGACCTCTATGTGGTCTCCATATGGCGGTGTTGTAGGTTATATCTGTGCGAGTATAATGCCAGCGTACATGTGTCCCTGATTGTAAGAACGAGGGAACACCTGACTCTGTGATAGGAGTTAGACTTTCTTTCTTGCTGGTGTTTATTTTAGAAGGTGGTGAGGGGCGTGACCAAGGGAGACGTGGAGGGGGATATTGTATGTGGGTGGAGGGGGATATTGTATGTGGGTGGAGGGGGATATGGATGGAGGTACTTAGCCCTGTGTCTATGATATGTTAGACTGTGACAGACGTGTGACTCACTTGCTATTGTACTACACAATACAGTTCTGTTTTGCTCACTGTATTATGTGGTAAAATGGGCGCATTTATGTCCGAGAGGCTGGTAATATGTTCATGTACAGTAGGGTGAGCCCGCCAAGATCAACTCCCCTGTGGGCCCCAGACCCCCCAGTCCGACACTGATTTATGGCATGGGAAACCCAACTAAGTGGGAGAAGATGCAGAAACAAAAACTATAGATATTTTGCAAGACAACATAGCTTTAATAAAATGAAATGTGTATTTTTGTCTTTTTGTTGCTACTCTCTTTAAAATCTTGTTCACTAAATGGTATTTCTCAAAGATATCAGAATCAGTGTGTACTCTATGCTAAAATTTATGATAATTTTGCCTGAAATCCATACCCCATTATATCTTAAAGGAGTTGTCCAAGTCTTATCAATAAAAGGGAATCTGCCAGCTGGTTTTTGCTACCCTATCTTAGAGCAACATGTGAAAGAGGGAGATATGCCGAGATCTGTGATATATAGGTTTATATGATTTAATGCTGCATTTCGGAGTAAAAAGCAGAAAAAATCGTAAAAGTGAAACTTAACATACGGTTGACCCTACCCACATATAACGATTGACAGTTTGCTGTGTAAACACAGTAATACAGGTACAACTATCAATTACTTTACGGTTTGTAGGCAGGTAATCTGTCTTAAAGGGAATGTGTCATTGGAAAATTACTTATTATTTTATATCACACACATTTTTATGAATTTTTGATTATTTATTCTTTATTTTCTTTATCACTATCAATATTTTTTTTTAAATACTGAAATCTTGTAGTTTTCACTTTGGCCATTAGGCCCCATAATCGTCTGACACTTTCTACTCTGTACAGAAAACTTTTCAGGTATCTCCTCGTTATCTTCACAGGAAGAATTACACTAAAAGTTGAAATCAACATATAAATAAAAAAGGATACATCATAGATGATAGTCACTCCTCAACCTCTTCCCCTTCCTACTCAATAACTTCCTCCCAGGTCACAGAGCATGCCTAGAAAACTCTCCTGTAGAAGTTGATGTGTCTGCTGCTGTTTACAGGCTCTTATGTACACATAGCAGCCTTAAAGGGGTTTTGCCAGGAGGTGCCTTATCTGCTAAGAAGCAAATGTAAACAAAGCAATGCTGAGCTGAGAGAGAGAGAGAGAGACACAGCCAGAGCACAGAGCCATGCATAAGGGATCGTGTGAAATGTTCACTCAAATACTCAAACTACAACTAGTGGATTCTGTATATAAACGACAACAGCTTTCTCCACAGCCTCTTGAAAGCTTCTTCAGCCTCTTGAAAGCTCCTTCATGTTCTCTGTCATCAGAAAAAGCAGGGATCTACTCAGATAATCACACTACAACTAGTGGATTCTGTATACAAAACACAACATATTTCTACCCGGTGCCTTGAAAGCTCCTTCACGCTCCCTCTCATCAGATAAGAAGTGTGCTTTGCGCAAGCCTGGCCAGCAGCTCTTGTCACTCTGCCTGATTGTATCTAATGCAAGCTTTTAAGTAACTAAGGGCAGGTAAGGCAGCCTGTAGCTCTCTCAGGCTGCAATTTTTTTTAATCACATATATTTAGAAAAGTGATTAAATACCCATTTTGGAGGATCCCACATCAACATTACATCGTGGCAAAACCCCTTTAAAACATAATTCTAAATGCTGGAAAAGCAGCTCAGACAAGAAGGTTGCCCCCCTAGTCATATACAGAAAACAAATATTAAAAATCTACAACCAGAAAACAAAACAGAAGAAAGGGATATGTATTAGTATCTTTTTTTAATTAGTAAAAAAATAAAAATAAAAAAAGATTGGTTACAGGTTCCCTTTAAGGAGTCCTGTCAATGCACGTTTTTCTCTGCTTCTAACTTCTTTGAAATCCTGCTCCAAATCATATAGACCTATATATCACAGAGCTCAGCTTCTCTCCCTCTATCATATAACCCTATATATCACAGAGCTCAGCTTCTCTCTTCTATCATATTACCCTATATATCACAGATGTCAGCTCCTCTCCTTCTATCATGTAACCCTATATATCACAGAGCTCAGCTCCTCTCCTCTATCATGTAACCCTATATCAGAGCTCAGACCCTCTTCTCTACTATGTAAACCTATATATCACATAGTTCAGCTTCTCTCCTCTATCATGTAACCCTCTATATCACATAGCTCATCTTCTTTCCCTCTATCATATAACCCTATATATCACAGAGCTCAGCACCTCTCCTCTATCATAAAACCTTATATATCACAGTGCTCAGCTAGTGATGAGCGATTACGTTGACTATCGTCATCGGATCGATAGTCGATATCGTCAATTATCATGCCGATATCCGATAGTCGATGATAGATTATCGCCGATGACCATTAAAGTCTATGGGAGAGGAACAACACCTTCATTCTTACACCCAAACAGGGCTGGAGAAGCTGGAATTAACATCCAAAACAGTAAAATGGATACCTGCTACATCTTAGGCAAGACAATTAGGCAACAAGAGTCACAGAAAAAAACTCACAGACTATTCACTATCCCTGTCTTGTACCACAGCATGACCCTTAAACCTGCATGACCCACAAATTAAAAAGTGCCAGAAGGCAGTATGATTTTAACCATAATTTTTCTTGAACTGGACATTGACTATCCCTTTCCTGGAACGCAGCATGACTCTTAAACCTGTCTGACCCACAGATTAAAAAGTGCCAGAAAAAAGGAGTCTTTGAACCACCATTTTAGTTGAACTGGACATTGACTATACCTGTCCTGGTCCACAGCATGAGCCCCAAACCTGCATGACCCCCAGATTTAAAAAGTGCTGGAAAAAGGAGTCTTTCAACCACCATTTTAGTTGAACTGGACATTGACTATACCTGTCCTGGGCCACAGCATGAACCCAAACCTGCATGACCCCCAGATTTAAAAAGTGCCGGAAAAAGGAGTCTTTCAACCACCATTTTAGTTGAACTGGACATTGACTATACCTGTCCTGGGCCACAGCATGAGCCCCAAACCTGCATGACCCCCAGATTTAAAAAGTGCCGGAAAAAGGAGTCTTTGAACCACCATTTTAGTTGAACTGGACATTGACTATACCTGTCCTGGGCCACAGCATGACCCTCAAACCTGTCTGACCCACAGATTAAAAAGTGCCTGAAAAAGAAGTCTTTGAACCACCATTTTAGTTGAACTGGACATTGACTATACCTGTCCTGGGCCACAGCATGACCCTTAAACCTGTCTGACCCACAGATTAAAAAGTGCCGGAAAAAGGAGTCTTTGAACCACCATTTTAATTGAACTGGACATTGACTATACCTGTCCTGGGCCACAGCATGACCCTCAAACCTGTCTCACCCACAGATTAAAAAGGGCCTGAAAAAGGAGTCTTGGAACCACCATTTTAGTTGAACTGGACATTGACTATACCTGTCCTGGGCCACAGCATGAACCCAAACCTGCATGACCCACAGATTTAAAAAGTGCCGGAAAAAGGAGTCTTTCAACCACCATTTTAGTTTCACTGGACATTGACTATACCTGTCCTGGGCCACAGCATGAGCCCCAAACCTGCATGACCCCCAGATTTAAAAAGTGCCGGAAAAGGAGTCTTTGAAGCACCATTTTAGTTGAACTGGACATTGACTATACCTGTCCTGGGCCACAGCATGACCCTTAAACCTGTTTGATCCACAGATTAAAAATTGCCGGAAAAAGGAGTCTTTCAACCACCATTTTAGTTGAACTGGACATTGACTATACCTGTCCTGGGCCACAGCATGGCCCTTAAACCTGCATGACCCCCAGATTTAAAAAGTGCCGGAAAAAGGAGTCTTTCAACCACCATTTTAGTTGAACTGGACATTGACTATCCTGTCGTGGGCCGCAGCATGCTGGTTGCATTAACCACTGAAGAACAGATTGGCGACGCTGTTCATTACTGAGATTCACAGGGCCCTGACCCAGCGATGACAGGCCTGATGGTCCTGCAACCGATGATCCGCTGGCTGGCGTGTCGTCGTCAGCACTGGAAGGAGCACTTTCTCTCGTACCTCTACCTCCATGTCCTACACCCCTCTTTGCTCGCTTACCACCTGCATTTCGCTCCATGTTCCGAAAGATATAAATTTAAGAAGGTATTGAAAAGTTTGTGACAGTCTCTTATTGAAAGACGGCAAATTACAGCTATTCTTAAATCCCTCTAATTTTCTACAGCCAACTAGGATTAGAAACTGAATTGTTTCTAGCGAATACCTGTGAAATGATGTCTGGTGGAAGAACCGTAAGACAAAATCAACAGTGTTCTTCCTTCAGTCCCAGGGATTTACAACTGCCCAGTAGGACTAGGAATTGATAGTTTTCTACAAAATATCATACAAGTGCGCTATCTGCGCCAAACTGAGATTCACCGAGCACAATAAAACTATTCAGAAGTTACACGAATGAGAAATTGCGTTTTTTGCAGCAATGACAAACGAGAACAGTTGCTAGAAAATGTTTCTATCAGAATTGTCGTACAACGTGGCTATTTAAAAAAAAACTAGGGGCGTACCACGTGCAATACAGCTATTTAAAAGTTATACGGATAACAAACGGTGTTTTTTTCAATACACCAACAGTAACTACACAATTTCTGTATCCAAATTTAAGTACAGGGTGGCTATTTAAAAAAAACTGGGGCGAACCAAAGTGCAATACAGCTATTTAAATGTTATACGGATAATAAAAGGTGGGTTTTGCACCTATGAAATACACCTGCAAGCGCTAGATGCTTCTTTAAAAGTCTCTGTCTAACTAACTAAGAGCTGAAATTCTCTAATCTACCTATGTTCTAATGTTCACATCTAAAAGCATAGTTGTCTGTGTGAATAAAGAGAACTGTGTCTCTGAGCTGAGCTGAGCTGAGCTGTATTGAGGAGATCTAGGACATGTCCTGCTCTAATGAGAGACACAGACACACTGATGCTGAACAGGAAGCGCTGTTCTTTGCAAAACGAGGTCATGTGATTTTTCCAAAATGACAGGAAGTGCCGAAAATGGCGCGATAGTAATAGATTATGCGCAGATTCTCACCTAAATTATCGCGTGATCGGAAATTTCCGATCAACCTAAAAACCGTGCCTATTTCAACTTTGTCGATTATAATCGCTCATCCCTACTCAGCTCCACTTCTCTATCATCAACCTGTACAATGTATGCCATCCTTGACCAACAGTTCGAGGGTCCATACTGCTGTGCGAGATGTGTGCATCCTGGATCTAAATGAGCAAGTGGCAACACTGAGATCCATTGCCAACTTGGAAGCGAGTTTGCTGCTCACTTAGCAATCACTTGCAGGTGTAGATGCGGGGGAGAATGGTAGCAGGGAGGTGCAGGAACATGAGGCAGCTAGCTGGGTAACAGTTAGAAAGAAGGGTAGAGTGTCAGGGAGGCTAGTCCTGAACTGGCACACCCAGAAATAGCATTGCTGCAGCCAGACACTACCCCTGTCTGCTCCAGTAAGATGGGGAATAGAAGTGCAGAGCAGTCTAGACAGGTGCTGGTAGTGGGGACTCCATTATTAGGGGAACAGACATGGCAATCTGTCACAAAGACCGGGATCATCAAACAGTATGTTGTTTACCTGGGGCCTGAGTTCCACATATCGCAGATCGGGCTGACAGATTACTGGTTGTGGCTGGTGAGAATCCAGCTGTCATGGTGCACATTGGCACCAATGACAAAGTTAGAGGTAGGTGGAGTGTCCTTAAAAAAGATTTCAGGGAATTAGGCCAAAGCTTAAGGCAATATTACTTTTTAGTAATATTACCTGTTCCACGGGCCACACCAGAGAGGCAGAGGGAGATGAGGGAGAGGTGAATAAGTGGCTCAAAAATTGGTGTAGGAAAGAGGGATTTAGGTTTTTGGAGAACTGGGCTAACTTCTGTCTTGGCTAGAAACAGGAAAACCCAATGTGGATCAACAGAGATGTAAAGGAGGCAATAAAAAACAAAAAGAAAGTGTTTCAGGTACTAAAACAGGAGGGCAGTGAAGAGGCACTAAAAAACTATAAGAAAAAAAATAAAATATGTAAAAAAATTATTAAGGCAGCAAAGTTGGAAACAGAAAGACATATTGCCAAAGAAAGTAAGACTAACCCCAAAATATTTTTTAAAATATATAAATAGTAATAAGATTAAAAAAGAAAATGTTGGCCATTTAAAAAGTACTGAGGTAGAGACATGGAGAGGGCGATGAGAAAAAAGCAAACCTATTAAACAATATCTTCTCCACTGTATTTACCAAGGAGGATGACCTTCCTGTTGATGAGCAAAGGGATAAAGTAAACTCCAACTTAAATGTTTCTTGTCTAACCCAGGAAGAAGTGCAGCTCCACTTTAGGAAGCTTAAAATAGACAAATCACCTGGCCCTGATGGTATATACCCCTGTGTCCTAAAGGAAATAAGTAATGTGATAGATAGGCCCCTATTCTTAATATTTATGGACTGTATAATAACGTGGTATGTCCCAAAGGAATGTGCCAATATTTAAAAAGGGTCAAAAAGTGATCCTGGAAACTATAGGCCGGTAAGTTTAACCTCTGTTGTGGGTAAAATGATTGAAAGAGATGCTATCCTGGACTATCTCACTGAAAATAAATGCTGTTTCAGCATGTGTTTATGAAGGATTGGTCCTGTCAAACTAATCTCATCAGCTTCTATGAGGAAATTACTTCTAGAATGGATCGGGGGGAGACATTGGATTTCATATATTTAGATTTTTCTGAAGAATTTGATACTGTGCCACATAAAAGGTTGGTAAGTAAAATGAGAATGCTTGGACTGGGGGAAAATGTGTGCAAGTGGGTAAGCAACTGGCTCAATGATAGAAAACAAAGGGTAGTAATTAATGGTACATACTCAGACTGGATCGCTGTTACTAGTGGGGTACCACAGGGCTCAGTATTGGGCCCTATCCTCTTTAATATTTTCATATATGATCTTACACATGGATTGCACAGTAGAATTTCGATCTTTGCAGATGATACTAAGCTCTGTAAAGTAATCAACACAATAGAGGATAATGTGTTATTACAAAGGGATCTGTATAGGTTGGAGACCTTGGCAGAGTAGTGGCAGATGAGGTTTAATACTGATAAATGCAAAGTTATGCAGATGGGGAGGAAAAATCCATTTTATGATTACATGTTAAACGGAAAAACGCTGGGTAAAAGTAACATGGAGAAGGACTTGGGAATCCTGGTGGACAGTAAACTTAACTGTAGCAGCCAGTGTCAGGCAGCAGCAGCCAAGGCAAATAGGATCATGGATTGTATTAAAAGGGGCACAGATGCACATGATGAGAACATTATTCTACCATTATACAAGTCACTGGTTAGACCACATATGGAATATTGTGTACAGTTGTGGGCACCAGTTCACAGGAAAGACGTTGTAGGTACAAAGGTGGGCAACAAAAATAATAAAATGACTGGATGGACTGCAATACCCAGAAAGATTAGTAAGATTAGGATTATTTAGTTTAGAGAAAAGACGGCTTCGGGGGGACATAATAAATATGTTTAAATATATTAAGGGCCAATATAGAGATCTCGCTAAATATTTATTTATACCCAAGACTGTATCAAGAACAAGGGGGCATCCTCTACGTCTTGAGAAAAGAAAGTTTCTACATAAACATAGAAAGGGATTCTTTACTGTAAGAGCGGTGAAACTGTGGAACTCTCTGCCAGAGATAATTGTCATGGTGAATTCACTAACAGAGTTCAAAAAGGGTTTGGATGCATTTCTGGAGCGTAATAATATAACAAGTTATAGTGACTAGGATTCTGGAGAAGGGTTGTTGATCCAGGGATTTATTCTGATTGCCAGATTGGAGTTGGGAAGGAATTATTTCCCTAACATGAGGACAATTGGCTTCTACCTCATGGGGGTTTTTGCCTTCCTCTGGATCAACATTTTAGCAACACTTTAGCAAAATAGGCTGAACTGGATGGATGGATGACTTTTTTCGGCCTAACAAACTATGAAACTATATAGCCGTATACATCACAGAGCTCAGCTTCTCTCCTCTATCATATCCTATATGAGGCTTATGAGTGGTTTGCACCATGCAGTGAACCATCTGTATTTACTTACATGCAGTCTTCTCTTTATGGTAGATTTGGATAGTGATACATCTACATCCTGGAGAGTGTTATTCACTTGGTTGGCTGTTGTGAAGGGGTTTCTCTTCACCATGGAAATTATTCTGTTATCCCCTTTCCCTTTCCTTTCTTTTCCTTCTCTTTCTTCCAAACTGTAGATTTTGCCACTCCTAATGTAGCAATTTCTTGGATGGTTTTTTTCTGTTTTTTCAGCTTATGGATGGCTTGTTTCACCTGCACGGAGAACTCTTTTGACCGCATGTTTTCCAAATGCAAGCACCACACCTTAAATAAACTTCAGACATTTTATCTGCTTAATTGAGAATGACATAACAAAGGAATTGCCCACACCTGCCCATGAAACAGCCTTTAGTCAATTGTCCTATTAATTATGGTGGCACATGTTAAGGAGCTGAATCTCTGAAACCCTTCATCCAATTTTAATGTGGATACCCTCAAATGAAAGCTGAAAGTCTGGACTTTATGTCTATTTCCATTATATAACTATAACTTGAATTTGCCAGGGCGCCGGGGCTCCGCTCACCCGAGGTGGGCGCCAGCCGCCTCGCCCGCCCCATGGTTAGCCCTGGACTCTGCACGTCCGTTGTAAAACAGCTGCGCAGAGTCAGTCAGCAGCTGCATACACTTAGTGCAGCTGTCAGCACAGGGAGGAGGCAGGACGGATCGCTCTCCTCCTGTCTCCTCCCCTGTATGTATCAGTGCTCAGAGCGCCGATACATACACAGCAGCGTAGCAGGGGGCGCACGGCTTTCACCATGTCCCCTGCGACGCTGAGTCTCGGCTCCCATCCCAGGAGACCCCGGGAGCTGAGTGTAAGCGGCGTGATGACGTCACGCTGCTTACACTGAACTCCGGCTCCCGAAACCTGGCCGCTGCAGGGATCCTGGAAAGGTAAGTACGTTTTTTTATGTTAGCCTTAGCTACAGGGGGCAAATGGCTACAGAGGGGAAAACTGGCTACAGGGTGCAACTGGCTACAGGGAGCAACTAGCAGGGCTACAGGGGGCAACTGGCTACAGGGGGGAAAACTGGCTACAGGGGGCAACTAGCAGGGCTACAGGGGGCAACTGGCTACAGGGGAGAAAACTGGCTACAGGGGGCAACTGGCTACAGGGGGGAAAACTGGCTACAGGGGGCAACTAGCAGGGCTACAGGGGGGAAAACTGGCTACAGGGGGTCAAATGGCTACAGGGGCAACTGGCTACAGGTGGCAAGTGGCTATAGGGGCAACTAGCAGGGCTACAGGGGGCAACTTGCTACAGGGGCAACTGACTACAGGGCAACTATCATGGCTACAGGAGAACTAGCAGGGCTACAAGGGGCAACTGGCTTCAGGGGCAACTGAATACAGATCAACTATCATGGCTACGGGAAAACTAGCAGGGCTACAAGGGCAACTGGCTACAGGGGCAACTGACTACAGGGGCAACTATCATGGCTACAGGGGCAACTATCATGGCTACAGGGGAAACTGACTACAGGGGCAACTATCATGGCTACAGTGGCAACTATCATGGCTGCTGGGGCTACTATCTGGTTACAGGGGGTATTACATGGCTACAGGGGCAACTATCATGGCTGCTGGGGCTACTGTCTGGTTACAGGGGGGTATTACATGGCTACAGGGGCAACTATCTGGTGAAGCATTGTGGCGCATTATTTGGGGGGGGCGCAAAATTTCTTCACTTCGCCCTGAGTGCAATTTAGCCTAGGAACGGCCCTGTGAATATGTTTCAGTAAACAGGTGAAAAAAAAACATTTGTGTCAGTGTCCAAATATGTATGGACATAGCTGTAACTGAGAAGCTCAGCATCTCTCTCTCTCTATTATATAACCCTATGTCACAGAGCTCAGTTCTCTCCTCTATCATATAGCCCTATATTTCACAGAGCTCAGCTTCTCTTTCTCTATCATATCCCCCTACATATAAATCAAGGACGATGCTGTAAAAACAAAAGAGGGAAACGCCACAAAGCGCACTCCTAGTGCAGCACAATTATTAAGTTTCTAGAGTTAACATGAGATACTAGGGTCACCTGATAATGTTGTAATATTGGCGGTACAACATATCTTTTGAATAGATTAGGAGATGATCCCTTAGAAGCTGTGTCGACTACAATCCAGGTCGTAGTCAAAAAGCTGTACCTCGGCTCCACTGAAAAATGTATATATAAAAGGGGGTACGGGTATACAATTCTATATGGCGCTACAGCTTCCAATATTGATGTAATGAACTAAAAAGTCAGCATTTTTAAATTATATGCATAAAAAGAATTGTTTTGCTTATATATGTCATTTTTTTATTATTAGGAAAACCACTATATACAACAATAAAACATTGCTATAAACACAATGCCATAAGCATTTAAAAAATTAAGGGACAAAGCTACGCATTTCACCGGCACTTGTGGCCGTCTTCTTCAGGAGTTGTAAGCAGTAGCGTCATTTAGATTTGTATACCCTTACCCATCTATAACAGGTTCACTTCAGATCTCTTAAAGGTTAAAGTTTGTCAGTAACATAGATAAACAAGCTCCTGATCTGGAGATACAACTCATCAGGGAGTGAGACACCATGGTCAGGGAGGGCTGTTGGAGCAATGAGAGCAGAGAGAGATGGTTGATAACCTAGGGAAGATTGTGTAGACAAGCAGGAGATAAAATCTCTTCTATTTCTTAAACAAAACGAAATCTGAACATCAATGTATTTGATAATAGTATTTATTTACCTATGCCTACATGTTTAAAGCTAATCAATGTCATGAGAAAACCCCTTTTAGCTGATGCTCTAATTAAATAACGCAACTCAAACTCACCTCACCACTCACCATCAATTCAGTGCTAAAGCTGCCAGCGGTCTGCTCCACTATTCTTTCTAAATTCAGTTGCTGCCGTCAACATGTAACAGTTGCAGCCACTAATTGGCTTATGCCTGAATTCAGTGAATTTATATTGTGAAAAAGAACTACACAATCCCTTTAATGCTAATTAAGACTGTAGTTCATACAGCAAGGATTTTTCCCGCTCACAGATTTGAAATCAGTGCTGCAACATAAAACATGAAGACATTGGGGCACATTTATCAAGGCAGTTGCGCCAGAATTCTGGCACAATTTGTGCCAACAATAATGATGTACAAGCTTTAAGCCACATTTATTGTGGTTTGCTTTCTATCTAGCAAATATTAGAATATATGTCATAGAACTAAAATGAAACATATCTATCAGGTTGGTGTTATCATGAAGAAATAGCACCTCTAACACTGTACAGAATTGCAATATCTATGATTACATAAGATCCAAAACCACCTAGTTCCAGGAAAATGAGTCATCCATTTTAAGGTTTATATTTATTCATATCAGTTTTAGGCCAGTTCTGATTTTGCATGAATCAGTCACCCCAATTATTTATTGCAATAATACGCATTAATGTGACAGCTCAAAGCAGTATTCTTTCTGACACAGAATTCATTAATTCATCAATGAAAATTATCTGTTAACTCATTTGCTGATGTCATAACCCCATATTATTTTAGAAAATCATTTATATTGCAAGTCTTTTCTGTGTGTCTTTACAATCTTAGGCTAAAAATGGCATGTAATAAAAATTAAAAATGTACTAGATGACTAATAATAATTTGTTTCTAACAGCCAATTTGAAGATTTTATAGCAGAAATAGCCATATGTTCATTTTAGATTTTTGAGATTATGTTGTCTGTAAAACAATACCGTAATTATTTTGAAGGGTTTGTCCAAAAGTTATTTGAAAGGTCCTGATGTCGAATAAAATAAAGAAGCCTATACTCAATTTCCTCTGTTACAGCACTGTGTCTCTTCAGTCTCTTTACTGTTTTCATCTTCTGGACGGGCACGTCATTGCTACAGCCCTCACGCGCCTCTGCTTACATCGCTGTTCACTTCCGAACAGTTATATAAATGAGTGGTATGTGATGGCTGCAATCAATTAGTAGCAGTAGCGATGATGTGCCTAACCAGAAGAAGAAAACAATAAAGAGAAGACTGGGGAGACAGCACTACGACAGAGACAAGAGAAAGGTAAGTATAGGATCTTTTTGTTTTATTGGGCACCAGGGCCTTCCTATTAACTTTTAATTCAATCTGGGCAACGCATTTATAAGTTTTCTCATTGGTATCTAGAGATGTAATTTGTTCTTTTGCTCACAGAGCTGGCACTACTGATTCACTATAAAAAAAAATGAGCAACAGAGGAGAATGAGAGTAAGCAGTCTGTTTTCTGTGTTAGACCAGTGTAACTCATTTTATATTTACACAGCAATGGAGGCACAGCAATTTTGATGGTTACATTAGAGGGCTCCATGCACCAGACTGCCTATGCCAAACCTTCTCCCACTGCCCTACCAGCATGTCACCAGGAAAACCATTTCCCAGGTCTATTTCGGGATCTTCCATCATTACTACTTGAGGATAGTCTCAGTTTCCTTTGCTCCAATCTTATGATGTCCACCGCATTACTCTTCTCAATATCCGCCCCGCCTACGGCTCTTAGAGTTATCCCAACCAATCCACACCCCAGGCCTCACTGCTTAGGCCACACTTCAGACATATATTCCAGGGCACTCTACAGGCCTGCAGGGCAACCAAACCCCGATTCAGTTATTTACCAGTCCAAGGTCAAGGATCTTCCTCAGTTCCCAGACAGGACCTAACTACAGCCTCTTCCTGGTTTGAGAACACTACTGCTCCATTCCTACAGGTTCTCAGTTTCTGCCTAACTTTTCCTCCACAGACCTGGCAGATTCCTCAGAGTTAACCATTCTTAGGCAAACACTGCAGTGACAGCTCACATAAGACACTGTAAGCCATCCTGCACAGCCAGAACCTCAAAAGCACTGTTTAGTAGTTGTATCATTGTTGTAAGCCCAGTTTGGTGTAGTAGTTGAACACTTTTCCCTCCAGACACTTGGTGATCCTGCTATACGACACACTCTCAGGCCATGTGATATTCACTAGCCTCCAGACCGCTACTGCTCCCAGTGGGCAAGCTGCTTCTCTGGTCTCTAGTCCACCACTACTACAACAGCTTTAAGCCCTCTGTCTCTTGTGCTGGGCTCTACCACCATAGTTAATGATGGCATGTCACTAGGTTAAGCCATCATTGTCTAGTAGGTGCAGGTCCTACCTCTGGGACCCAAACCTATCTCGTGAACAGGCCCATTAAAGTCACAGGCCCCTGAAAGTTGTGCTCTGCTTGGATATCTATAGGATATCCAAGCAGAGCCAAACGTACCGCTCGGCTGTACTCGGAACTCCCATAGAACACAATGGAGAGTAACTGTGCAAACACAACCAGCTCTCCAGTGCATGCTGTGATTTTCGGCTATCTTTTTCATTCATGGTAAAACCCAATTAAATCCTTATTTACCAATATCCCTTATGACGAGGGTATTCAAGCGGTTAGGGAAGTCCTTGTTCAGAATTCCGCACTTTCAAATCGGTATGTGGCATTTTTGTTGCAGCTCTTTGATATTGTCCTAACTAGGAATTATTTCCGTTTTGGGGATACTTTTTACCTCCAGCTACAGGGGACCTCAATGGGGTTCCCTGTGGCACCCAGTTACGCTAACGTGTTCATGCGTTTTTTTGAAAATAAGCACGTTTTTCCTGCTTTTGCATTTCAGCATGTAAAATGCTGGTTGAGGTATGTGGATGATGTCGTCCTGCTCTGGTCGGATTCCGAACCTCAGCTGGATGACTTTGTCGCATACATCAACAGCATACATCCATTAATCAAATTTACTATAATTAAAAATCAATATGAGATTACATATTTGGATGTTTTGATAAAAAAAGAACGAAATATACTGATTACAACTATGTATAGAAAGGACACGGACTGCAACAACTTGATTCATCGCGACAGCCAACAGGCCCCACAGGTCTTTAAGGGGATTGTTAAATCCCAATATACACGAGCAAGACGTATTTGCTCTAATGACCAAGATTACTGCACTAATATGGGTGAGCTAACTGAAAGATTTGTAAACAGAGGCTATTAAAGAGAGGAAGTTGAGGCTATAGGCAATGAGGTCCTGTCTATCCACCATATAGACACATTGAAACCTAAAGAGAAAAAGAAAAGTGGTAACTTTGCGTTTTTGACTGTGTATGATCGACATGCCAACCTTGTTAGGAAAGTCATTAACAAACACCAGAATCCAGAAAGCTTCCCTATCTGTTAACCGTTTTTTTCTATCCCCACCTCGAATGGGTCTGGTCTGGGGATAGAAAAAAACGGTTAACAGATAGGGAAGCTTTCTGGATTCTGGTGTTGGACACCAGATATCCACGGGGCTTAAACTATAAATCAGATTTACTTTACATCTATTAAAACCCTAAATTAGATCTATGTTACACTTATTAGATCCTGCAGGTGTATTAACCTGATGGCAGTGACATTGTGTGAATAGAGACTTACTCTAGCAGTACACACCAGCGTTTATCCCGAAGTAAAACAGGAGTTATGGGGTTAAATTTCATGTGATGTTACTGATTGTTCTGTGGAAGTGATATTTAAGGAGACTTCGGTTATGTGTTGTATGTTACGATTAAGAGCCAAAGCATTCAGGCTCGAAACGCGTGAACCATGCTGTTGATTTTAAACTTTGTTTTTTAAACAAGTCTTCCAATAAAGATGCGTTTTATATGAAAATCTAAGTTGGATCCCTCTGTGCGCAAGTGCTGGAAAACCTCTTCTACTTCCGTTCATTCTACTTGGAGCAACCACAGCCTGTTGCTATTTCCTTGGACACTGCGCTTGATGAGGAGGGTGCGGACCTGGCTTATACTACAAAGACCTATTGGTGAGCGTTTCCTCGTTTTTCTTTTTGTTGTTCAAACTACTCTAATGCCTGTTAAAAATGGCACATATCCGTGCCGAAAATGTCAGCACTGTTCGGCCATTATTAAAGGGGAACAAATATATCATCCAATGAAAGGCTATCCCATTCCATTGAAGGGTTTCCATACTTCTGATAGTCAAGAAGTTATATATATGCTTAAATGCCCTTGTGGCAAGGTGTATATTGGGCAGACTGCTAGAGTTATTAAAATTAGATTAAACGAGCACAAGTCCATTATTAGACAATATATATCCAAAAAGAGTGATAATTTGCGAGTAGATGAGGAAAGAAAATGCTATGGTGAAACATCACTAGCCCGTCATTTTGCCAAAGAAAAGCACACCATGTCGGATTTATGCTGGTGTGTATTGGAATGCATCAAGTGTCAGGAACATTGGCAGCTAAAAAGGAAATTGCTCCAAAGGGAAGCCTTTTGGATCCATCGCTTAGATGCGATGGATCCAAAAGGCTTAATGAGGCATTTAGTCTCAAGGCTTTCTTGTAATGATTTTAAAGTTTTGTGTTTTGTATATTTTTATGCTTACTGTAGGTTAAATATGTGCCTGAGACCAGCTATATATATACCATGTTCGAACTGGTTGACGTATGCTTGAGAAAGGGGAGGGGCTTCCCCGAAACGTCGCTACGTGCTACGTGCACAGACACTTTGTGCCCGGTCTCCTGGCGTCTCGTTGTCAAGCTCGTGCCGGAGCGGAAAAAGGAATTCCTCAATATCCATGGATCTAATGGACTGAATGGTTGGACACCACACCGTAACTTTAAGTAGCTGTCTTTCATTATTTATATGAGATGTCTGTGGCTTGACTGCTATGCTTTTATATCGACGAATTAAAAATTGTTATGTATTACTACCACGGTCCTTTCATTGCAAATAAAACCCAATTAATGACACACTAGCTATATAGGATATAGACCTACTTTCGCTCCAGATAACCAAACAACACTTATCCTGAGCACCTCTTGCAGACTGTCCAGACTGTCTCTTTTTGGTGCCACACCTCTTTTATCTAATACTCCTACTTGGAGTGGTGGCAAAGCATATTAGCATTACCATGCATGTCTTCCATTCTTATAGGGCATATGCTGGCTGACAGACCAGAATCCTGCTGCCAGCAACAGACATCCAAAAGGGTGGTACTATAGTCATTACTATACATAGTGTAAATTTAAAGTGACGGGCAACTGTTAACAAAAAGGATATGGTTCTTCAAGTTCTAATAAACAGTTCACTCCACATCACAAATGTTTCTGTAGAAGCTATATACCGTCTAAGCTCATAAGGCTCCACTAGCATCACTTCAAAGTGATTGTCTGAGTCCTTAACCCAGGTGTAAAAAAATAATACTAAGCTGCTCCTTTCCCAGTCCGCTGCTTCAGAATGCAGTACACGGGCAGACACATATGATTGACATACAGAGTGTTGTCTACTTCGGATGCATATTATGGACATCATTACATATTAATCTATTGTTTTCTCATATATTGCCACTTGAGAGAAACGGTAGACTAAAAGTATGTTCACACAAAGTGTATTTCATTTAGATTCTGATGTAAGTTCCACAGTTAAAGGGGTTGTCTCACTACATTGATTCATCTTACTTCAGTCCTGTTTTCTTGTTTTCACTTTGAATTCAGGAGCGTGTTTACTGGCTCCAACTAGGCTGCAGTAGAAGCTAGGCCTGTAACTATAGCAACCAGCGCTGGCAGCCTGTCAGGATAGATCAAACAGGTCTGTAGCTATAGCAACCTGAGGAGCTGATGCAGCCCATACAAGAGGGTATATCTAGTAATAGGTAGGACACTGTTAATGGACACATATTGCAAAGTGACTTGTTTTTGCAAGATCTTTAACATAAAAACAATCCTTGTAGTGAGACAACCCCTTGTTGGAAAAAAAAGAAGTGACACTTGTCAGGATTCTGTGAGGCAGAAACCAAGGGTATCACTTTGGATTTTAGCAGCAGATAAGGCATCGGATTTTTTGATGCATAACAGATATCAGGGCTGACTATAGATATTCAACCTTGACATCACATCTAAGTGACTATACCACCTCAAAGCTGCTTTAAGTATTCTAAGTGTCCTTTTGACCGAAAACAGACAGTCACTTTATTCTCCATTTTCAAAATTGCATTGGAAAAATGCAAAAAATTAAATATGAGTGGTTTCTATACAAAGCAAGGACACTGTCTCTGAAACAATTTTGAAGCATGAAGCTCGATATACTTACTGGATGAAAACTGAGATCAAGGGATTGACTCTTAATGTAATCTCTATGTGATTGTGGGAATCTAATTTTCAAAATCCCACAGGTCAATGATTAGAGCAGATAATGGGTGTATGTGTTTTGCCTAATCAAGGCTAATTGTTTTTTTTATCAGTTGTATCTACTTCTGATTTTGGTACTTAACGCTACTTAATTATCATCAAATGATTAGATGTGGTGCATCGTGAGCAAGATTAAAATATTGTATCCATCAAAAAATATTGAGGTCAGAATAAAAAACAAATTGTAATTAATTTAATACATGCAAAGCTTCATGACAAACACTGTAGATTCTTAATCTGTTTGATAGTTATCATGAGAAACAATATATAGTTGGTGAAAATGTGATTTAAAAAAAGAATGAACCAAATGTACTAAAACTTTATTATAGCCAATTTAAATAATACTGTTTATAGTATTTGTTTAATCAGTTTTATAAACTATATAATTCAGGATGCATAAAATTAATCTACCCATAAACTTATACAGTTTGTATAATATTGAATAAAAACTGTTGAAATCTGTTTGCAGTGAGTGGTGGCCAAAGGTAACCACTATCACAGTGTCACAAAAAGCAGATTAGTACTAACAGTTTCAACATAGTATTCTGCTCACCACTGAAGGGCTGTGGCTCTTCTGGGTCGGCCACAAGATCTGGCATAGAACCATAGCTAGGAGTAGGGTCTAAGGAATCCCCTGTACTTCACCTTTAAGCCACGTGTACAAGGGATCTTCTCTTCAGGGAACTGCCAGGTTGCTAACCCCGATGTGTTTACTCATGGTGATGGATGACGTGCAAGCGTGGTACCAAGGGGATAGAAAGAGATGTGGATGGGTCACAAGTAGAGGTGGGCGAATTTCCCGAAATTCTTTTCGTTCACTTCGCCGAATTTCTCGGCAAAAAATAACTTCGTTCCGAATTACTTCGGCACGAATCACGTTAAAAAACAGCTATTTCCAGGCTGCACAGAGCCTGCAGGGTGCTGTAGAACGTTGTGCCATGCTTAAATATGCAGAGGGAGCTTGGATTGGTCTTCATACAATGTTGTGTTTTAGTATGACATGCACATGACTGCCACCGCTCTTAGAATTACTTCACTCTAAAATTCCCTGGGCGCTTAAGAGGGCAAAACTGACCAAAAAACTGAAGCGGGAATGCAGCCTGATAAAGTCATGCCAGAAAAAGCTGGAAAAAAACAAGCTGAGAGCTCAGGTGGCAACATTAGTGACAGAGTGTGGAGGTGACGGTGCTAGCCACAGCAGCATGAGGTCAGGCAGTGGCACAATGACACAGTGTGTAGGTCACGGCAGCAGCCACAGCAGCAGCATGAGGTCAGACAGTGGCACAATGACACAGTGTGTAGGTCACGGCAGCAGCCACAGCAGCAGCATGAGGTCAGACAGTGGCACAATGACACAGTGTGTAGGTCACGGCAGCAGCCACAGCAGCAGCATGAGAGTCACGACAGTGGCACAATGACACAGTGTGTAGGTCACGGCAGCAGCAGCATGAGGTCAGGCAGTGGCACACTGACACAGTGTGGAGGTCACGGCAGCAGCATGAGGTCAGACAGTGGCACAATGACACAGTGTGTAGGTCACGGCAGCGGCGGCATGAGGTCAGGCAGTGGCACAATGACACAGTGTGTAGGTAGGCACGCAGCAGCATGAGGTCAGGCAGTGGCACAATAACATTCTGGAGGTGGCAAAAACAGGAGTAGGCCACAGAGTGGGACAATGACACAGTGTGTAGGTCACGGCAGCAGCAGCGTGAGGTCAGACAGTGGCACAATGACACAGTGTGGAGGTCACGGCAGCAGCCACAGCAGCAGCATGAGGTCAGACAGTGGCACAATGACATTCTGGAGGTGGAAAAAACAGGAGTAGGCCACAGAGTGGGACAATGACACAGTGTGTAGGTCACGGCAGCAGCCACAGCAGCAGCATGAGGTCAGACAGTGGCACAATGACACAGTGTGGAGGTCACGGCAGCAGCCACAGCAGCAGCATGAGGTCAGACAGTGGCACAATGACACAGTGTGTAGGTCACGGCAGCAGCCACAGCAGCAGCATGAGGTCAGGCAGTGGCACAATGACATTCTGGAGGTGCAAAAACAGGAGTAGGCCACAGAGTGGGACAATGACACAGTGTGTGTAGGTCACGCGGCAGCAGCACAGCAGCAGCATGAGGTCAGACAGTGGCACAATGACACAGTGTGGAGGTCACGGCAGCAGCCGCAGCAGCAGCATGAGGTCAGACAGTGGCACAATGACACAGTGTGGAGGTCACGGCAGCAGCCACAGCAGCAGCATGAGGTCAGGCAGTGGCACAATGACATTCTGGAGGTGGCAAAAACAGGAGTAGGCCACAGAGTGGGACAATTACATAGTGTGTAGGTCAAGGCAGCAGCCACAGCAGCAGCATGAGGTCAGACAGTGGCACAATGACACAGTGTGTAGGTCACAGCAGCAAGCCACAGCAGCAGCATGTGCTCAGACAGTGGCACAATGACAGAGTGTGGAGGTGGGTGGCAATACCAGTCCCTGGTAAAGATGTTGGTGGCAGATGGAGAAACTGTCAGCAGATGTGTGGCATCAGGCGGGTGGTGGCATCAGAATAGTGGCTGAGGCAGGTAGTTTGAACCCAGACTCATTTCTTACAGTTTGGGTGAGGCGTCATGGCTGATGTAGTCTGACGCCTAAGGCATTGGTGTGTGTGGAAATCCTGGCCGATCCACGCCTGATTCATCTTGACAAAGGTCAGTCATTCCACATTTCCCGTGGACAAGCGGGTTCTCCTTGGGGTAACAATGGCCTCCGCCGCACTGAACACCCGCTCTGTTGCCACACTACTGGCCGGCAGGACAGCTTCTCCACTGCAAACTCGGCAAGTTGCGGCCACACATCCAGTTTGGCTGCCCAGTAGTCCAGCGGATCTTCTAACTGGGGTGGCAGAGTGCTGTCCAAGTAGGCCACCACCTGTTGGTTCAGGGACTGCTCCAGGTCCTGCTGCTGCTGCTGCTGGCGACTACCCTCCTCACTAGGCGGGTGAAGGAAGCTGCTCATCAGTGACTCCAGACTTAGGTTATTGCTGATGGAGCTGGTACTGCTCCGACCCCCCCACCTTCCCCCCGGCAGCCGCGGCAGTAGTACGTGAGCGCTGAGGAACCCCCCCGGTCAGACCTGTCAGAGGAGGGACGATGCCGCACATAGGCCAACTGATTACGGAGGATTTCCCTATAGTATTTGAGTTTGTCCTCCTCTCAATAGCTGGGAAAAAGGCTCCCATTTTGGACCGGTAGCGAGGGTCCAATAGGGTGGAGAGCCAGAAGTCATCCCTCTGCCGGATGCTGACTATTCGGCTGTCACTAGCCAGCAAATAAGCATGCTGCGGGCCATCTGCACAAGTGACTCGAGGGGCTCCCTGCCTCCATTTCCACTGTATACTGCCTCGGTGCTTGGGGGTCATCTGCCTCGTCTTCTCATCTCCATCCACCTCCTCCAGCTGATCTGCTCCTCCTCTCTTGTCACCTGGGTAGAAAATCCACTCATTTCACCAGACAATGCTTCTGCTCCAATGTCCTCCTCCTCCTCCTCCATTTCAGTCCCCACCGGACTCATGTGGCCACGAGATGTAGTCGCCACGTCTCCAGTCCCCTGCCCAGACAGATTTTTCAGCATCTGTTCCAGGACATGAAGCAGTGGAATGACGTTATTCATCCCGTAGTCCTGGCGACTGACAAATAACGTCGCCTCCTCGAATGGCCTCAACAAACGGCAGGTGTCACGCATGAGCTGCCACTGGCTGACATCAAAGTTACACAGGGGAGTACTTCTGTCTGCCTGGATCATCAAAAAAATCGTTAATGGCCTTTCTCTGTTCATACAGTCGGTCCAACATGTGCAGGCTGGAATTCCAACGGGTGGAAACATCGCATATCAGAGTGTGTTGGGGGAGGCCGTTCTGCCGCTGCAACTCGAGGAGGGTGTTCCTGGCTTTGTACGAATGGATAAAGTGCATGCACAGTTTCCTGGCCATTTTCAGAATGTTCTGAAGATCGGTGGAAGACTTCAGGAACCTTTTCACAACCAGATTGAACACGTGCGCCATGCAGGGCGCATGGACCATCCCTCCTCGGTGCAGCGCGGACACCATGTTCCTCCCATTGTCCATCACCATGGTTCCGATTTGCAGTTGGCGCGGAGAAAGCCACACATCGATTTCTTGCTGCATGACGCGGAGCAGTTCCTCCCCTGTGTGACTTCGTTCGCCGAGGCAAACCAGGTGCAGAACTGCGTGACACCGCTGTGCCTACACATGTGGTATGATGGAGCAGTACTTGTGGAGGCTGAGATGGTGGTGGTGGTGGAGGCGGACATTGGCGCAGGAGCAGCAGTTTGACTACGTGTAGGAGACAGCGGCGTCTCCTGTCCAAGTTTTTTGTGTGCCTGGGCCGGAAGCACATTCACCCAGTGGGCCGTAAAGGACATGTACTGGCCCTGACCGTAGTTACAGCTCCAGACGTCCGCGTTGCCGTGCACCTTGGAACAAACCGATAAGCTTAAGGACTGGCCCACCTTCTGTTCTACATATTTATGAAGTGTGCTGTACTGCCTTTTTGGAAAAGAAATTACGGCTTGGACCGCTCCATCTCGGCTCGGCACAAGCCATTAGTTCTCTGAACGGTGCGAGTCCACCATTTGGAAAGGGAGGGACTGCAGTACCAACAACTTGGACAGGAGCACGGTCAGCTGCTGCACCTTAGGATGGTTGGACGCATACTGTTGTCTCTTTGCAATCGCCTCGCTGAGCGACTGCTGGCGCCATGAGTAGCGAGGAGCAGGAGCATCTGGACCGGGAGATGATGTCAAAGAGAAACAGCTCCCTTCTGCAGAGGTGGTGGAGCCTTGACTGGCTGCAATGGCATGCATGCCACTGGGCGCTGCTGCTGCTGCTGTTGCTGCGGCGGCAGGATGGACCACCACATCTGAGCCACGTTTCAGGCCACCGGATGGTGACGCTGCATGTGTTGACGCAGGGCCATGGTGCCAACGTTAGCTCCCTGGCCACGCTTCACTTTCTGCTTACAGATTCTACATATACCCATATTCGGCTCCCCGGTGTCTTAGCAAAGAACTGCCACACTGCCGAGTATCGGATTTTACCGCCAACGCTCTGCACTAGGTGACTACTGCCGCCGCTGCCTCGCTGATCCCCTGTGCCGCTACTTTGTTGGACCTGCGAAGCGGGTTTTTTACCCCGTGGCCGCTTGGCTCCCGAGCTCACACGGCTGCTATCCTGCTGACTCCACTCACACGGACCCACTTGCTGGCTGCGCCGCTGCCTGACCGCCAAAGCTGACGCCCTCTTCTCCTGACGATGATGAAGCCCTTGCCTTACCCGGCTCCCGAGTGCGGTCGGCTACATCATCATCTATTTGTGTTTCATCATCACTGCTGTCCTCATCACCGGTCTTGGTATGCAGAGGCTGAACCCTCACAACATGACCTCCCATGCCACTCTCAACATCTATACTTTGCCGCCTACTGCAAGAAGCAGGGGATATTGGCCCCATTTCTTCGCTGACAAGTAGCTGCTGACTGCCCTCCTCAAATTGTTCATCCTCGCTATATAGTGGCGCTGAGCCCAGACCACATAGTAGATCTCTGGCTGAGGGAACCGGATGGGACAGAGGCGGGTTGAGGACAGGTGAGGGCCGCTCTGACCAGCTCCCGGGCCATGCCACACTAAGGAGTTTTGTCTGACATTCCCACCGACTCTTGGCTGGGGTTGTCAGATGTCATCTGGGAGGAAGTGGATGACCTAGTCAACCAATCAAGAACCATTGGGTTGCTAGTCAGTACACGGCCGCTAGATGACAGCGGCAGTTGTGGCCTCACCGAGTGACCCCTGCTGCGACGTCCCCTTGCTGTGCTGCGACCTGGGCCTGCTCCAGGAATGTTTGTGCCTCTGCCACTCGCAGGTGAAGAGCCTGCCACCTCTCTGTCTGACATACTGTTTGTTCTAAAATGTACAGACACTGTTTGATGAAGATATCTGTATATGATAAATACACACCCTGTATTTGACGCCAAATGAACCCACTAAGAAGCTTGGGTAACCCTTGGATATAAATTGCGCTCCACAAATGGGCACGAAAAAATTGACTTGTATGTGCCGTTTAAAAACTCTGTGTATTTTACTGAATATAAAAGCACAAACAGGCTTAATTAACCTTTGGATATGAATTATGCTACAGAATTTCTTTTGTGGCGGTGAAAAACAAAGTTTCTTTTACTGAGTACAACAGCAGAACAACGCTTAATTAACCCCTGGATGTATATTGCGCAAAAAGATATTGAGCAGCAGGAAACTACTAGCTTTGTAGCGTGTTACAATTGCGTGTTTTCTACGCTACACAACAAGAGAAAAAATTGTAATTAACCTTCGTTTGTGAATTATGCTACAGGAAAATTTTATTTTTTGGCGGTGAAAAAGACGGTTTCTTGGAGTCACAACAGCAGCAGAACAACGCTTAATTAACCCCTGGATGTAAATTGCGCAAAAGAATTGAGCAGCCAAAAATGAAGTGTTATTTGTATTATAAAAACGCTGTTTCTTTAAATGTCTACAACAGGAACTGGCTTAGGTGCCCCTTGGATATTATCATGTGCTGTGAGCAGATAGAATTAACATGTATATGCACTGGACTTCAGATCCAATACACCAAAAAATCAGAAATAGAACATTAAGAGAAGCAGTCTCTGAGACAAGCTGAGACACCCCACAACAATCGCTGTATAAAAATCAGTTCTTCAGTAACAATCAGCCGCGGCAGCACCTTCCCTGATCAGTACAGTGAGAGGAGTGTGAGCTCCCAGCGTCGCGCCCGGACTTATATAGTGCGGTGACGTCACAGAATCCCGCCGGTCTCTGATTGGCTTCACCTCTGCACATGTCATGCAGGCTATGCCCTTCTTCCTCCCAGAGTGCTTTGCCCCATGTAGCGCCATGTGCTCGCAGCCATTTTATCAATCAAAAGCACACTTCGTTCACCCGAAGTACCCCAAACTTCGACTTTGTTCAGAACCGAAGTTTTCCTGAAATTCTAAACGAATTCCACTTCGTTAGAATCGATTCGCCCATCTCTAATCCCAATACTTTGATGCAAATCGCAGCAGAATTCTGGTGTAATTGACATAGCAAATGTGCACACAATAGTCAATTTTAGTTTGACAAGGGATTTGTATAAAGTGAAACATCTATCGTTATTATATGCATAAGGGATCTATGTGATGCATCCCATAAGTTTGAGGTTTCTAAGATTAAGCTTATTGACCACCTTTCAGTGAGACCAGTGAAACCAATGAATGGCTGCAGCGGTCATTTGTATAGGTGTGATGTTAGTCCGGCAGCATAGTAACAAACATCAGCAGATAAAGCTTGAGTTTGCCGATAGAAGCCAAGAGTAGAGTAGTGACTGGAACAACTAGAGCAGCAGGACTCAGAATGTGAGAGACAATGCTATGAGGCATGTGGAACAGCTGCTCTTGGTGGGTGGCTTGAAAACTTAATTCAGCAGCCAACTCTGTCAGCAAGTTCCATGGTCAGTTTGTACTGTTACACTCAACAAAGACAAGTGGTAAATTCTCTGGGTAGGAATGAGCTTTGGAGTAGAACTATGACGAGGAGCAAAACTTAAAGATTCCACTGATCTTTACCCTTTAAATCCTTGTAGAAGAGATCTGGGCTTTACTGCAACTAAATGGGAGACAGGCTGAAGGTCAGGACTGACAGCAAATAAACACGCAGTTCATGAGGTAAGCCAAGGTCAGATACCATGAATTCATACACTAGAATACAATCCAAACACAGGATAGCACACAAACAAACTGACAGTAAGTAGAGGGATAGGTGCCATTTAAGTAGTGTATGATAATAGGTCAAAGGTTGGGAAAGTTGGGTGGTTCTAACTGGCCCCTTAAATCAATGAGTAAGTGCTATAGGGAGCAAGAGACAGTTGGATGGGGAAGCCTGCAGACTGGAAGGCAAAGATGTTGCACGGTATGGAGACACACAAGAGTTTCTGTGCTGATGTCACCCATGACTTGAAACACATAGGGCCACATATATGAAAACTATCTATGTCTAAAACTCACTTTGTTGGCCATAGCAACCAATCAGAGCGACCCCCTCATTTTCCCAGAGCACTATATGAAATAAAAGGGGCGCTCTGATTGGTTGCTATGGGCAACATGTGTTTCTAATAGTGGAGTTACTGGTTAATCTTATTAATTATTTAGTTTTCTCAAAATATCTAATTCAGCTTGGTTAACATGTGTTCAATATGTTGGCAGATTTGAAGAATTTCTCTATTTTAAAATTGCTTTCACTAGTTAAACAATGTCCTCTATATAATACGTGGGTCAACTATTAAAAAGAAGTATATAGTAAATAAACACCTCTCCCAGGGACATACTATACAATATTTGAAGAGAACATTTTGTAAAATCATCTCTTTTATTTTCAAATGAACTTTGACCAATTTGTTGTGTGAACCTCTAGTGCAACAATACTTCAATCCAAGGTTTCAACTAAAGTGGATTCACTAAATTGCCTGTCAAAATGGAAATAATTTTCTGCTTTTATATATGAAGAGCATTTTTAGACGCAGGAATGTGAAAGCAGTCTTGTAATGAATTATTGATTATAGAGACTATATTAACAGGTAGAAGGTAAAGTAAATGCAGTGTTAATTAACATAAACTGGCAGTAGCTTGCAATTAAGTCAAAACGGGCTTCACAATAAAGCATGTTTTAAACATGTATCCCTTAGTATGGCTGTGATAGTCACTAACACTAGAAAGCTCTAGGGGCCTGTATTAGGCTCAATATTCACTACTCCCAATCAACCCAAGTGGTTGTAATTCCAGGGATGAAAGGGAGAAGGTTAGGGGAGACTCTACATTTACTATTTTTCTTTACTGTTTTCACTCCTTAGGCCCTGTTCACACGACGGATTTGGCCGCGGGTTCCGACGCGGTTTCCGCGGCCAAATCGCGTCTAGTTTATTAACATGGTTTCCTACGGGAAACCGCGTTAAAATTCACACTCTGCGGGTTTGGCTGCGGCTCCGGGGCCGAGGCCAAACCCGCGCGTGTGAAGAACTCTCCTGTCAATTCCTGACAGGAAGTTCTCTGCGCGGCGGCTGCGCGGTGCTGCCACGGGTGTCGGCGCGGGTGTCGCCGCGGGTGGTGCGTAGCTGGGACGCGGCTCGCGCTGCGGTTTGCCCCCTGCTATTAATTTGCATGGGGGCAAACTCTCGGCGCAAGCCGCGCCACAAACCACGCCCCTCCCACACCGAGACCACGCCTACCATCCACGCCGCAATCCCGCGTCGGGAGACGCGAGTTTGAGCCGCGGTTCGACGAGATTTTGGCCACGGGAACCGTGGCGAGAGCTGCAGCTAAACCCGCGGCCAAAACCGTCGTGTGAACGAGGCCTTATTGTGGTGTATTAGGGGTTAGATGGCCAGGATCAGGGTTTATTCCAATCCTAGATGTTGCTTTAAGAGTGTAGCTGTCACTCACAGGGAGCCGGATAAAATATCTAACTATCCTCTGGCAAACAGTTGCAAAGTCTCACTGCTCTTCATTTCATGGATAAAAGCCTCTTTTAACAATCTCTCTCTCTCCTGTCCATTGATATATTCATTTATAGTAATTAATTTACCATACAGAATTTTTTTCAATCTTAATAATCTCAGTTTATTAATGTTTTATAGTAATGCAATTTACCAATTCCCTTAATCACTTGATCACCCATAAGCTTCTAATGCACAAGCATCAAAAACAGTAGACAATGGAAACATTGACTTGTACTGTCTAATACTTAGTGTAATCTTAAACTAGGGAATCTAAAAATTTGCCAGATTTATCACTGGCTAATACTATGGTAAATCTGGCACATTTTTAGACACCTCTGTCTTACTTTATACCATTCATCATTTGGTTTACAGATGTATCAAAACTAGATTTAAGAGATAATGCATTATTATATCATGGGATAGAATGTTATTTTAACTTTTTCAATGTTTTTCAGTGGTCCTTTTTTAGAAATAAGAGCAGATAACATGAAAAGCTGTGATATCCTCTAAACTGTACTGCATCCATACTTTGCAGGAATAATTGTGCCAAAGTTCTGGCACTTTATTGTCACACTATGTCACATGGCTAGCCCCTTTTCTATGAAACAAACTATGGTTTTATTTTTAACTGCCTTTTAAAATATGCCACTTTTTGTAGCATATTCTTGGCTTGCTTGTGCTGGAAATGTGTGAAGGTGCCACTTCTCTTGCCAAGAATTTTAAGCCTTTTAGATGTTTTTTTTAGAAGCATCATTAGTTATGGTTTTTATTTTGTACCATTTAATCAGTAAATTTTCTGATGTTTTTGAAGATCTATAAAAAGCTTATGGGAAAAGCGCAAGCAAAAAAACACTGTAACTAGAGCAAGCTGTGTGAGAAAATATGACCACGGATGCCCAGAATTCCACAAAACTGTAAGGGGACACATGACAAAGTAAAGATATTTTTATTTTTTTGGGAATTATATAGTTTATTTTAATTTTAAGGGAAACTTTTTTTTTAAAATTTTAAAATAATAAATTTGATATAGTTTGAAAATTTTCAGAAAAACTTTTATTCTTGCACGGTGTACATTGAAAAAATGGAAATTTTTTGCCCTAAGGGCAAATCAATTTCACTTGACTCCGCGGGCTCAAAGCCCCAATTGAATGGGTCGCTTTTTTGGAATTTTGCATTTATTTTGGAACCACTTTCATATATTTTTTCTAATTTTGAGTGGGGGGGTGCAACATGCCGCCAGAATGCCCCCAAAACGTCCCTTCATGTTAGGCACATTAAAATGTGTGGAGTCTTGCGAACAAGAAAAGGGTTAAAAACCCGATCATACATGTCTCCCTTAGTGCATGAGAATTTTAGCCATCCCATTGATATCAATAGTAAATTTCCACGCGTTTTCCAGGTTGAATACGACAGAAGAATGAGCATGTTCCAAGTTTTTTGGCTATGTGTCCGTTTTGAAAACCACACCCAGAAAATACGCATCATGTGAACTTCAATGCTTATTTTCTATTGTGGTCAATGGGAAAAGGGGTTTTTTTTCGCTTTTTACTAAATTTTTATGCGGTCGCATGGATATGACTAGAAAACCTTGTCAGGGGGAAACCAAATAAAAAAAAAAATGTTTTGTATGTAAGGGTTTTCCTAAATTTCTTTTGACCCAGGCCATCTAGAAAGCAATTGTAAAATATTGTCGGATTCAGTTATAGAAACCGATCAGTATTTTACAATTGTTTTTTGTTTTTTACCCCTTTTTTTTTTAGCAGATTTTACAGTTGGTTTTTGGATTTCAGCCAGTCCATTAACATTGAACAGTACTACTCTGCCATTTTCAAGTGAAATACGACGAATTATAGAACATGTTCTAAGTTTTTTGAACGGATTTCAGATTTGACATCGAACCTCAGAAAATCCAAGCTGTTTAGACTACAGCTCGGATTTTCTGTTAAGGTCTAAGGGGATGATTTACAGTCAGATTTTTTCAGATTCTAAATACTGAATTCACTTAAAAATCCAACAGTAAACCAGTGCTGTGTAACATCTGGCTGCAGCATTTTGATCAAAAAAGCTAGTAAAACCACTGATGAAAATGTCATGAAAAATACTGCAAAACACTGTGTATGAATTCATAAAGCAATAGTAATGAAAGTAAAATATATCGCAGCTTGCCACTCTGTTATAGGATAAATCTTGAGTCTTGAAAACAAAGTAGATTCACAGAATGAGACACAACAACCCAAGTCTTGGGTAAAGATAATTTCTTCTATTTGAAATTCATCCAGCATTTGTATAAGATTTGACTTTTATTCCATTTGGTTAAAAAAAAATACAGACATCACTGTCTAAATTTTAAAAAAACAGTAAAGCAAACACAAGAATTGGTTGCACATTTCGGATCAATCTCGATCCTTAAGATCTATAAGAAGTAACAACCACCGTAGTCTTGTATGCCCCATCCTCCTTCCATTTAGGAGAGGAATCCTTTTTATCACTTTGTTTGCCTATGTATAAGTAACTATATACATAAAAATGTAATAGGCCTTATACTAATCATCAGCATTATTACAAAAACAACAGTATTTTTTTCAAGGTTGAAAATACTTGTTTCATCTAATGTTACACTTCATTAGATACAACCTTTTGTTAAACGTAATAAGAAAACTAAAAACTACCACAATATATTGCTGTTACCACTTATGCTGTAGTTAGTCATGTAATGGCAGTCAGCCCATGCGACCAACGAAATAAATCATACATGCAGTTTTTTATGGCAGCTTTTGATGCAGTTTATTCTGCCAAACATGAGAGTGGATGCAAAAGAAAGGAGATGTTCCCTAAATATGCTTTTTTTTCTTTAAGAATTCACTCCACAAAAATAAAAAAAACCTACTTGTGTGATACAAGCCTTAAAAGGTGAGTACAGAGATCTGTTACCATGGCTGTCAGTCTAAGCTCCTTCACTCATTTTTATTTTTTTATTATTTTTTTTATTAAATAGAATTTACTATTTCATATGAACTGCTCTGAATAATTATTTCAGTGATTAACATGAAAAAAAGATGTGAAACGAATTAAAAGTTCCCACTTTCTTCCACTGCGCTTATCATTAGGTAGAGAATGAAAAGAAATTCCTTTATTTAATTTGTTATATGGCTTTAGACCACACAATCATTTTGAAGACAGGATGTATTTATTTTTTACTTCTAGCTATCTCAGTTAAGTGATGGAAACTAGCTTATGTGTTTACTCATGTAAGAGCTATGAAGGCATTCCATTCCTTTTGATGTGCATTAATTGAAATAATGGCTTGTAAAAACATTGAATGGAAACTTATTTTTTAAAAAGGCATTAGGCACTTGCAGTGCATGTTTTTTTTATAATATTATCTTTATATCTTGTAAAACAAAAAGGCATCTCTTTTAGTGATTGGTCTAGACTGGTCCCTCCATCAGTTCTCTAGACTATGTGTGGCCAATGGAAAGGAAGAAGTTAGTGATTTGTTAGATTTCCAGGGGGATCAGACAAGAAGCATTTCTAGGAAATGCTAAATTACTGAATTGTATTTCTGACTCGAATTTGACCTCTCAAGGTTTAACTGAACATAGTTAAGACTTTTTAATCAAAAATCTTATCCATCTTCTTATGGACAACTCCACTCCCTGGCGTGGTCTGCATCCACATATACCCAGTTTCCACCATAACAACCTTAAAGGGGATTTATCGTTTCAGCTGCTCGTGCTGTTCAGCTAATTTTCTCAGATTGAGTTTGAAATCCATGGGCGTTTTCTTCCTCTCAGCAGGCGTGTCTCCCCTCCCACGAGGCGTGTCTCCCCTCACTGAAGAACTGTGACATCATCATTTTGTTTGAAGCAGGGGATGCAGAGGGTTGTCTGGATATAACAGCTGTAGCCTCCTGCATGCTTATGTCTGCAGCCTTGAGCCTCCACAAGCTGCAGCAAGCACCTATTATATCTATTATATCTCTTAGTTTACACACTGAAAGCCAGCAGCTTTAACTTCTGTTCTAGTGGTATTCAACCAAATTGTACTGACAACAGGCAGAGACCTTTACTCAACTACAAGGACAAATGTCAGCTTCAAATAAAGATCTCTGCTTGCTGTCAGTGATATGAGTGAAAACAGTGGGGGGAAGAAGCAAATCAGCGTTGCGAGAGGAACCTGCTCAACCTGTAACTGACTTGGCCTGATGGTGTAACGGTAGAGTTTTGGTTTTACAACGAAGGGGTTTTGGGAGTTCTAGTCCCCCCCACAGGGTATATTCCCCCCCCCCTAAAATTCTACACATATGTAGAGAGACCTGTCAATCTCTATAATGATATATATACACTTTACATAGCCCCCCTTTTAACATGTCTCATCCCCGAGAGTAAAATGCATTGTATCACATATGTTGGAAGTGCTTGGTGTGACTGTGAGGAGGGGACACTATATAGGGGCCCTTCCCTGTTGTGTGTATATATATAAAATTATAGATGTCTACACATATATTTTCCATATCTTTACATATGTGTAGAATTTATAAAAGAAAAAAAAAAAAAAAAAAAAGATGGGACTTGAACTCCCAACCTCTGTCTTGCCAAGCTGATCACCTATGCACTGCACTACACAAGCAGCTCATAGACACAGTGTTGAATCCTTATGTTATACACTACAGATGATGATTTCATAAGGAGGCGGGGCTTGCATTAGATCTGAGGAACAGAACGCCCTCTTTTCAAAGTAGCAGCTTAAGGACTGAACCTTGAGGAGGTGAATCAACCTCTTGGCAAAAGCCCTTTAAACAGGCAGTAATTGCCCGATCCTTCCCCCTAGAGCTGAGATGTACAAGAGCCAGCAGACTCTGGTTTCACTATCGATTTTAACACTCAGAGGGAGTAAACACAGAGTGTGCAGGCAGCCAATCACAGCGCAGGGGGCGTGGCCATGACATTTCCTGTCTAGGGGCATATCCTACAGCTGAATGAAATTCACCAACCAATCACAGTGCAGGGGGCGTGTCTAGGGCACAGGAATCGACCAGGGGGCGTTCTGACCAGCAACAGCAGAAATAGAAGACAGATTTACAGCAAAGCTGATATCTGCTAAACCAAGTGACAGAGGTAATGCAACCCAATTACAAAAATGCTTATTTTACTGTCCCCATAATCTGAGACATGATCTTTGTAACGATAAAACCCCTTTAAAGCTGTCAGATCCTAATTATCTCTAAGTTAGGACATTGTAGACTTGGTCAGCAGAAGCTTTTCTAGGGTCTTTAAAGATCAAGGGCTAAAACTCTAAGGTATATGGTTTGCGAAACAACAATAAAATTAAATGAGTGACATCTGGAAGACTTTGATATGTTATATAATGAACGTTGTGGCAGTAAGTTTAAGGTTGTTGTCCTGCTGGAAAATGAACCTATGCCCTAGTCCCAAGTCTTTCAGAGCCTTTAACAGGTTTTTCCTCTAGGATTGTGGAAAAACCTGTGTCAGAATCCATTGGATTGAATTGCTGCTCAGCACGGAGTCATTGTATGGTCATCCTTATAGATAATTTGATCCAGAGTGGCATGCACATTTGGAATGTTTTAGAAAATACTTCTTCCTTTCTCAAGCATGATGTGGACTTGTTATGGGTGAGGAAAAACCTTAGACCAATATTAATCCCTTAGCCTGTTTTGACCTTACTGAAAGAGCCCCATTTTTTTAAATCTGACATATGTCACTTTATGTGACTTTTTGATACTTTTACCTCTTCATGTGATTCAGAGACTGTTTTCTCGTGACACATTGTGCTTTAAGTTAGTTACATACGATCTTTTTCCATTTTCTGATGGCCATAACTTTTTTATTTTTCCATAAACAGAACTATGTAAAGGTTTTTTTGCAGGATAACTGACATTTTCATTGGTATCACTTTAGCGTTTATATGACTTTTTGATCACTATTTATTCCATTTTATGTGTTGCGGAATGAATGAAATTCTGTGACTGTTTTTTTGGGGGGGTTTTACAGCATTCATCATGCAGGTTACATAACATGACAAGTTTATAGGCTAGGTCTAACGCACACGGTGATAACAAATTTGCATACTTAAAGGGGTTGTCTCACTACAAGGATTGCTTTTTATCTTTTTATGTTAAAGATCTTGCAAAAACGAGTTACTTTGCAATATGTGTCCATTAACAGTGTCCTACCTATTCCTAGATATCCCCTCTTGTATGGGCTGCAACAGCTCCTCAGGTCACTATAGCTACAGACCTGTTCGATAAGCTACCAGCGCTGGTTGCTATAGCTACATACCTGGTGTCCTCAGCAGCTCGTCTCAGCAGGCCAGTAGAAGCCAACAAACATGACCCTGAATTCAAAAGTGAAACCAAGAAAACAGGACTGGGGTAAGATGAATCGATGTAGTGAGACAACCCGTTTCACTTATTTTTTATGGGGCGATTGACGTGTATGTGTTGTAATTTTATTTTTTTGTGTTTTATTTTTTCACATTTTTATTACTTGTCCCCATAGGGGAAGGCAGATCTCAGTTACAATGCACAGCAGTAATGCTACGCATTGTAACTGTCAATCACTAAGCCCAGCCATGCCCTCAGGGCACGGTTGGGCATAATGACGTCACAGAAAGCCCAGAAGCCTTTGTTAGGCTTCTGGGTTGCTTGGAAGAGCATTGGTGGCAGTGTTTGCATCATGGTGATGCCGCTGCAGAAACATGGATCTCCCTCTTACGGGTCAATCGGCTGTGACTGGTCATGGGTAACACAGAATGGAACCAACTGTAATATACAGGTGGTTCTATGCTGTGATTTTGCGGACTCACAAGCACAGAGCCCGCACGATGTGCAAGACATATCCATATTTACAGAAACACCTTCCCAGCTACAACGTATGGGTATGTCCAATGTCGGTAAGGAGTTAAAAGAAGAAAAATAAATACATAAACTACATATTATGATGAAAAATTGCCTAAATACCTTTACTTAGAAAAGTCTGCTCGTTTTGTCTCAGGGATAATCATTATAGCAGAAGAAAAGGGTCACCTTCCTCAACAGAAACCTGTCCTGAATTGCAGAAGTAGGACAGACTGAGTTACCTCCTGGTTAGGCTGACTGACATCACTGAGCATGTGTGCTATAGTCAGCCTGAGAGACTTGTGGTGTGAGAGACAGCTCTGCCGTGTAGAAAGGAGATGGTTTCAAATAAAAGTGTGCATATATATGTGTGTATACATTGCTATAGATAAATAAATTTGGTATGGATATAGTATATAGAAGCTATAGCTCAGTTGAGAGAAAGCAGGCTTTATGGGACTTGTATTTTTCATACAGCCCGCTTAGCAACTGTAGCTCTGCCCACTAGCTCAGTGAGGAGAAAGATCCAACATGGCGATATTATGTTTTATAACAGTGTTTGTAAGTCGTTCAAACACTGGATCAGGACATAGATTAACTGCTTATCTTTAGTATTGCTCCACTATATGTTCTTATTTATTTTTTTATGGTTTCACATACAACCCCTTAAAGTACCTGTGGAACTTATAGAAAGTTGGGTTAATATGTTTTAAAAAAAATTAAAACTTCCCACTGAATGCACAGCAATCAATGATGGAGTTTAGGATTATGTCTACACAGCACAGCAATACTGTCGGATTTGCGGCGGTTTCAGCATCTTGAAACCGCCGAGAATCCAACGGTACACTGTGCTGCATAGACAGTAATGAAAAACCTGTGCTGTAGTTTACACAGCACGGGTTTTTAGCTGCCGCTGTGTTAAAAATCCATCGAAATATGCAACATGTCCCGCAGTTTGCCGCTGGTTTCTCGTACAGGCCAACAACAAAAACTAAAAACTACTGTGGTTTTTGCTCAAATAAGTGGCAAAAAACGTGGTCCTGCATAGAACAAAATTAAGTCAGTTTTCCATCTTTTTTTGTCCTATGCTGTGTGACTCTAGCCTAGTAGCACCTATAGCACACATCATCACCCCAACATCAATCATTTCATGTTATAATGCTGGTAAATGACTGTAGTATAAATGCACAATGTTGCTGTTACAGGGTTTGCCATAAAATTAATTGCAGCTGTACTTTTTTTTTTTTTTTTACAGATTTACAATATCCCATTTAGATAAATGACAATGTTGTAACATTGCTAATAACCTTAAGGTGACATATAATGTGACATATAATGTTCAATGTGACATATAAACTTACCTTATAAATGTCAAATACAATAGCAACAATAAACATTGGCATACATATTACATTTTACCATTGTGTGTGGAGAGGTGGTATCCAGGAGTTTAACATTTATATGTGATATTTGAGCTGCTGATATACTTGTCACATCTATTCCTTATGACATTTATAGATTACCCCCAAAAAAATTATGCTGCTATCACATAATGAATGCTGCTTGTTAACAGGTTTTACCACAGACACATCTCATGCCTAATTTGTCCTGCTTCAGCTTTCAGTGTGTTCAAAAGGGGGTGTGTATGATTTGTTTGAACTGCATTTCATGTAACCCAGCAGGCTTGACATCCCCACAGTGTGCTCACTCTAGCCAAAGGTCTGTTTATGTAAAAGCTGCGAGTAGCTACAATGTAGCAGCATGGTTAGCACTTCTGCCTTTCAGCATAGGGTCCTAGGCAGGAAAGAAACATGTTTTTTTTTTTCGCCCTTTTTGATTTTGG
>JAODAL010017430.1:0-77761 GCA_025379985.1 Phyllomedusa bahiana
GAATTTTTTCTGTACTGTGAATCACGTGTTTTATCCCTGTACTGTGACATCATGGCATTATCCTGTATGTAAATCATGTGTATTATTCCTGTATGTGACTTTACTGTGTGTTTATCTGTACTGTGACATCCTTTTTTATTACCCCTGTACTGGAATCACTGTGTCCCATTACCCTGTACTGTGACACCTGTGTTTTTCCTGTATGTCCCAATCTGGGATTATCCTGTACTGTGACATCACTGTGTATTTCTGTACGTGAAAACCCCGGTGTTTTTCCTGTATGTGACATCACTGTGTTTACCCCTGTACTGTGACCACTGTGTATTATCCGGTAGTGAACACCACTGTATTGTTTGTTTTTATCCTTCTGTGAACCCACTGTGTATTACCTGTACTGTGACATTCACTGTGCATTACCATGTACTATGACTCACTTGTGCATTATCCCTGTACTGTGACATCACTGTGTATTATTCTGTACTTTTGACATCACTGTGTGAAATTATCCTGTACTGGGGACATCACTGTGTTTTTTATCCCATTACTGTGATATTACTGTGTGCATTATCCCTGTACTGTGACATCACTGTGTATTATCTCTGTACTGTGACATCACTGTGTGTATTATCCTGTACTGTGACATCACTGTGTATTATCCTGTACTGTGACATCACTGTGTGTATTATCCTGTACTGTGACATCACTGTGTATTATCCTGTACTGTGACATCGCTGTGTGCACTACCACATTGACCAATCAGCTTTCATATTTGAGAATGTTATGGAAAAATATAAGTTGACTTCTGATTGGTTGCTGTGAGCTGATTGGTTGTTTTGAGCTGTGATTGGTTGCTATGGGCTCTGATTGGTTGCTATGGGCTCTGATTGGTTCCTATGGGCTCTGATTGGTTACTATGGGCTCTGATTGGTTGCTATGGGCTCTGATTGGTTGCTGTGAGCTGATTGGTTGTTTTGAGCTGTGATTGGTTGCTTTGGGCTCTGATTGGTTGCTATGGGCTCTGATTGGTTGCTATGGGCAACAAAGACAGTCTTACACATATTTTTGATAAATGAGGCCCAATGAGATCACAAGACAAGTAGTGGAAATCTATTAAGGGGAGGTCACTATTTGGCAGGCGGACATTTGACTTGTTGGTCAGATGAGGCTTTTAGGGTCACCTCTGCCCTCGTCCCCGGTATGACCCATCCTATCGCTGATGGTTCTCTTTTGCCAAGGTCACTTATCTGAAAGGGGGGCACATACTTTTGGTCTTGTAGTAAAACAAGAGGTGGATCCATGCATGTCCCAGATCCAGATGCCTTGGGTCAGGTCTGCACGGAGACATTAGATTGTCAGCTCCTCTGGTGCAGGACGCGGCTGGGGCAGGGGGTGGTCATCATGGGGCAGGATCCGATGTTTGTGCGGGTTCGTCCCTCCTTCTTCCTGTCGTCGTCCCTCGTGAGGTCAACATCTGCAGCTGATTAAATGTGCAGCAATTATGGCCGAATAAGAAAAATAAGATAACGATCTAAGAAAATTCCTGGCGCTTTTATTTCATTTCAACTATACGTTCGGTGACTTGCGATCGGCCGCCGTCCAGGACCCCGGCGCAGAAAACGATGACCCCCTGTTATTAGGAGAATGGTTAAAGAGTAAGAACCTCAAACAGAAAAATACCTATCCAGCCCATACATCGTCATATCTGTGCCTGTGAAAGCTGGGTGACCGACCAGGCAGCCGTCATTTCAGCTCCTACAGTAAGGGGCGCTATCAGGGCAGCATCCCCAGTACTCCTGTCAGGGGCCCTGATCTCATTTAACAATAAAGGGGTCCGTTAATATGTTACAAGACAGGAACTGGCAAGATTCAGCTACATGGGGCAATGAAATGACTAATAGTGTCCCCGAGGGTGTCACCCAGCTTTCCCAGACTCCTTAAAGGGGTTGTCTCACTACAGGGATTGCTGCTTTTTTATGTTCTTGCAAAAACAAGTCACTTTGTAATATGTGTCCATTAGCAGTGTCCTACCTATTCCTAGATATTCCCTCTTGTATGGGCTGCATCAGCTCCTCAGGTCGCTATAGCTACAGACCTGTACAATCTCTCCTGATAGGCTGCCAGCACTGGTTGCTATAGCTACAGACCTGTTTGATCTCTCCTGATAGGCTGCCAGCACTGGTTGCTATAGCTACAGACCTGTTCAATCTCTCAAGATAGGCTGCCAGCACTGTTTGCTATAGCTACAGACCTGTTCGATCTCTCATGATAGGTTGCCAGCACTGGTTGCTATAGCTTCAGACCTGTTCGCTCTCTCCTGATAGGCTGCAGCACTGGTTGCTATAGATACCGACCTGTTTCATCTCTCCTGATAGGCTGCCAGCACTGGTTGCTATAGCTACAGACCTGTTCTCTCTCTCCTGATAGGCTGCCAGCACTGGTTGCTATAGCTACAGACCTGTTCAATCTCTCCTGATAGGCTCCCAGCACTGGTTGCTATAGCTACAGATCTGTTCACTCTCTCATGATAGGCTGCTAGCACTGGTTGCTATAGCTACAGAGCTGTTCAATCTCTCATGATAGGCTGCCAGCACTGGTTGCTATAGCTACAGACCTGTTCAACCTCTCCTAATAGGCTGCCAGCACTGGTCGCTATAGCTACAGACCTGTTCAATCTCTCCTGATATGCTGCCAGCACTGGTTGCTATAGCTACAGACCTGCATTCTACTGCAGCCTAGTGGAATCCAGTAAACACTCCCTAGAATTCAAAATAAAAACAGGACTGAGGTGAGATGAATCAATGTAGTGAGACAACACCTTTAAGGCTCATGGACAAGGAAGGAATGAGATATTATGTATTCACCCTTAGGATATGTTCACACGGTAATTGTACAATAGTTGTTGGATTCTAGAACAGAATGCGATGATATTTTACAATCGGTTTTCGTCACTTTTTTGGGGCGGTGGATTTTTCGAATTTCGGATTCTTCCTTCCCATTGACATCGAACAGTACATTTTCCATCGGAAATTTAACGGAAGAGCGTGCAAGGCCCAAGTTTTTTCTGCAAAGCCATCGGGCTTGAAATGTGAACTCAGAAAATCCGCGTGGTGTAGACTGAGGTCTATGGGGAGGGGTAACAGTCGGTTTTCTAACTGATTCCAAATCCGAAACGAGTCATTAAATCCTTGCCTTGTAGTTGGGTCCTTACAGACCCAAATTGAGGCAAGATGGTGCTTCCCATCCCGTCATGCGGTATCAATAAACAGGTGACCTGCAACTTTATCATATCCATACATAGTTATAGTTGTATGGCGCCACCTACTGACCGCCGGTGCTGATGACTTGCTGTCAGTGACTAGAACCCTAGAGGGTTAATGTGCACAAATCTCCCAAATAAGGGTGTAATAGAGCAGGGGTGGAGCTATGCAAATTCATCCTATACACCTGTGAGGTTAATGTACCCAGAACCACTCAGGTATAGCACTGAGCACATGAAGATAATCCCCCAAAATCCTAAATCTTATAGAAAGCAGCAGCACGGGGGCCTCTGGGGGAGACCGATGGGACTAGGCCTGAGCCTTAGATCATATGCTGCACCCTGTGGACAAATAGTGAGGGCACAGCTGCACCCGGCCCCACAACCTATGACCCCTGACTGGCATCTGATGGGGTCGCACAAGACTAGAAGAGCAGGGCTTCTTTCCTCTACAAACAGCGCCACATTTGTTCACAGGTTGCATCTGGAATTACAGTTCCATAGAAAAAATTGCAGTACCAGGCACTACCCATAGCCAGGGGTGGCACTGTTTCTGAAATAAAAAAAAGTCTCCAATCCTGGACAATCACTTTAAAACCAATAATCAGTCCCCTCCCTCTTGTTAAGGTTCCTCCCCTCTACTTGCAGGTTTGGATGTTTTTTTCCAGGCTCCTCAGATCCTTATAGCTTAATCAGCTCTTAGTTTATAGACTGCAGGGCGTATGCTCATATACAGCAGCCAATCTTGTGCAGTCACATTATCATACATTACTTATCCTGTACTGATCCTGAGTTACATCCTGTATTATCCTCCAGAGCTGCACTCGCTATTCTGCTGGTGCAGTCACTGTATATACATTATTTATCTTATTCTGATCCTGAGTTACATCCTGTATTATACTCTAGAGCTGCACTCACTATTCTGCTGGTGCAGTCACTGTACATACATTACTTATCCTGTACTGATCCTGAGTTACATCCTGTATTATACTCCAGAGCTGCACTCACTATTCTGCTGGTGCAGTCACTGTGTACATACATTACTTATCCTGTACTGATCCTGAGTTACATCCTGTATTATACTCCAGAGCTGCACTCACTATTCTGCTGGTGCAGTCACTGTACATACATTACTTATCCTGTACTGATCCTGAGTTACATCCTGTATTATACTCCAGAGCTGCACTCTCTATTCTGCTGGTGCAGTCACTGTACATACATTACTTATCCTGTACTGATCCTGAGTTACATCCTGTATTACACTCCAGAGCTGCACTCACTATTCTGCTGGTGCAGTCACTGTGTACATACATTACTAATCCTGTACTGATCCTGAGTTACATCCTGTATTATCCTCCAGAGCTGCACTCACTATTCTGCTGGTGCAGTCACTGTACATACATTACTTATCCTGTACTGATCCTGAGTTACATCCTGTATTATACTCCACAGCTGCACTCACTATTCTGCTGGTGCAGTCACTGTGTACATACATTACTTATCCTGTTCTGATCCTGAGTTACATCCTGTATTATTTCTCCAGAGCTGCACTCACTATTCTGCTGGTGCAGTCACTGTGTACATACATTACTTATCCTGCAATGACCCTGAGTTACATCCTGTATTATCCTCCAGAGCTGCGCTCACTATTCTGCTGGTGCAGTCACTGTGTACATACATTACTTATCCTGTACTGATCCTCAATGTATGTACACAGTGACTGCACCAGCAGAATAGTGAGTGCAGCTCTGAAGGATAATACAGGATACATCATATACAGCATTTAATGTTATATGTAGATAAACTCTCTATATGTATAGCTGTACATTTGTCGGACATACTCCCTTACAGACTACAATTTATCTTGTTTCTCTACCTCCGCTGCAGTCGTTACATGTACAGATAGGACATTGCTTGCAGGATTCATGAAGAGCAATAAATCAGTTCTGGGCACCATTTATCTGGGTGCAGCATATGGCAGGTAAAGGGTTACGGAGACAACCGCCTAATACCCAACAGACGAGCAATTATCCTCTGCAGCCACCAAACATAGACCTGAACCCAAGGACTGAGCAGGCAGGAAACTAAAAATACCCCGTCCACATGGTAAAGGTTAATGTGAGGAGCGGCCGGGTTACTGTAGAGCAGAGCCGGATGCGCTCAGTTACATCAGATGGGGACAACACAGGAGGGCGACTCCCGCAGGAGCAGAGCAGCAGGAAGCCTGGACATCCTGCCCCCCCAACACGCTCATTAGGGGACTCACCACATACTAATTACTCTGCCTCCTGTAATGTCACCTTTGGCTGCTATGAGAGGGCAGGACCATGACTGGCACCCTTAGGGGGGACAGGGGTGGTACAAGGGGGGGGGGGGGTGGTCAAGTATGGGCTTGGCTTGCACATTCCCCTTCGGAGAAGCCGGATAAGAGAAAATTTATTATAAACTGCAAATAATTAGACGGCCGCAAAACAGGCACCAATTACAATTTTTTCCCAAAAACTTGATGAGGAACAGCTTTCCATCCAAGGAGGCCACAAAGGAACCGGCTCACGCCCAACAGGCATAACGAGGGGTAACGGCACTGATTCGGTGTCCTACAATCAGTAAACAGGTACTAAACCCAAAAAGCAGCAAGCAGAATCCAAGCCCAAACCAAATATCGGAAGAGGGCAAACCAGCCAGTAACAATTCGGGTGTAAGCAGTGCCAAGCCTGGCCCCCCCTCCCCGCCCTGATCAACTATGATTGGGGTTACTAGGCTCTGTATCCATAGCAACCAGACAGGACTTGATGGATCATCCCTTAAAGGGCTTTTCTTGCCATGCAGTTTCACAGCGCAACAGGCAGCTTCAGACTCGCACTTCCTGTTAAGACTGTGGGTGGTGATACAGTAGTGACAGCAGTATCAGCTCTGTTACTCCTAGCATATTCTGATTCAGTGACAGGAGGTTTGTAAATAACAGTGCACAAGGCTACAGAGCTCTGAGGCTTAAAATTTGTCGTTATCTTAAAGGAGCTTCTTACTCACGGTTTCCTCAGGCTGTGGGTGTTTCTATAGCAGTGATTAACCTATGTTAATCAGCTTCTATGTTACTAGCTGAGCTGTTACAATGACAAGAGCAGGAGATGTTATCTTCAGTAAACAAACTTACATGTGTGAGGAGTGAAAACAATTGCTTATCTTGTTAGAGATAGTCTGCTTGGCGTGAGCTCTCTGACAACAGTGATGTCACTCCTGGCTCTTCACTGTCATCCAGGGGTCTGAACCGTCCACTCCAGCTGTTGGGAAAACTACATCTCCCAGCATGCCTACTGATCTAGATTATATAAATGCATGATGGGAGTTGTAGTTTCCCAACAGCTGGAGAGCTGACCCTGCTCTAATCAAATAGAAAGGTCAGGGAACCATAAAAACCTGCGTGCACTCAGAGCAGATAAAATCTCTTATCTCCTGACTAAAGTCAAAACAGCAATGCATTTGGTAAAAAAAAAAGTCTTCAATTACCTGTCCCTACATGCTGAAAGCAAATCATTGTAGTGAGAAAACCTAAGTAAACAAAGCTACTAGAGATCAGCGAGCGAGCCACCATAGCCGTACACTGTGACTGCAGCTTGGATAAATGACAGAGCAAGGAGAGGTGGTTGCTAAATAGAGACTTGTGTGCTCTAAATGGAGATAAAGATTTTATCTCCCAACCAAAGCAAAAACAACAAAGCAATGTATTGGGTAACAGTCTTCAGTTACCTTTCCCTTCATGTTAAAAGCAAAATTAGTGTGGCGAGTAAATCCCCTTTAAGGGAGCGTCCACACTTCAAACCGTCCCCAAGTAGAGCAGATTGACTTTCTGGGATTTTTCACATCAATGTCTACAGGATAAGGCGTTAGGCTATGTTCACACGGGTAAAATTGGGACATATTTCGACCCGTACTGCGCGAGATATGTCCCAGACATTACTATAATCCACAGTTCTCATAGAGAACTATGGATTATGTCTCCTCTCCCCACTCGCACAATACGACGAGCGGGGAGAGAAGTGACATGTCAATTAGTAGCGGCGAATACTCGCCGCTGGTAATTAAAGTCTATGGGGCCGGCGTGAACAACAATTATGCCGTGTGAACATAGCCTTAAAGTAGATGTAGAAACCAAACACACATTAGGTGTTGCAGGTTGGGAACGTCAGATTAAGCTGTGGATTGTAAATCACTAAAAAAAAAAAAAAAAAAAAAAAAAAAAAGACCATAACCCTCAAATATATCACCGATTACTAGAAAGGGTTAAAACTTTACAGTTAGGAAACCCAGACAATGACAACCCATCAGTTTAGGAACAGCAGGGAAAAGAAAAAAAAAAAATTGGATAGGGTCTATTATCGAGAGCCACTGAGAGCAGGGCCGCCCTTTTCAGAGCCATCACCCCACACATAGGTAGGGTTAGCCAGGTGATATAGTAGTGTTACCTCCCATTTGCCCTGGTGGACACTACCTAAATATAGAAAAAAGTATTGCATAGGATGAAATAGGGTAGTCTATATACGTTATTTGTTGCTTTATATTGTGACTTACTTTTTTATTCCTATGATGACATATATTTTGTATGTTGTAAGCTGACACTACCTTGTTTCTCTTGTGCCCAATTCTGTTTATATATTTAAAACTTTGAATAAAAATTATGTTTAAAAAAAAAAAAAAAAAAAAAAAAGAAATAGGGTCTATAATTGAGAGCCACCGAGAGCAGGGCCACCCTTTTCAGAGCAATCACCCCCACACACACACACAAGGTAGGGTCTTCTAGGTGACAGTTTTTCTCTCCTGTATGCCCTGGTGGATACTACCTAAATATAGAAAAAGTATTGCATAAGATGGAATAGTGTCTATGATTGAGAGCCACCAAGAACAGGGCCGCCCTTTTCAGAGCAATCACCCCAAACACAGGTAGGGTCTTCCAAGTGATACAGTAGACTTACCTCCCATTTGACCTGGTGGATACTACCTAAATATAGCCTTTCATTGTGGATTTCACCCTGGATCTGCCCCATGTGGACCCTGTCAGTTCTCATCTTACCCAAATGACCAGCACCTCTAGGTCCCGCCGCCCGTATAAACAAAATCTTAGCGATTTCAGCAAAAACAAAATTTAATTGGATAATTTACAGACAACTGGAGGCGGTACAGAATAAAAAGAAATCTGCTTTTATACTTTATTATTAGTGCTTATATTGCTAGAAATAAAACATCTGGATTTCTCTGTAACATTTAATCATTTGAAAAAACAGTGAAGACGATTCCTAACAAATATTTTTATTTTAAGAGAGAGTAGGAGAGGGCGACGCGGCGGCCGGCACTGCCTCGGAGGACGCTGCATGCACCGGCTGGCGGCGACTCGCCGCGATCTACGACCGACTCTCTCCCGGGGTTCAGGGACAGAAACAAAAATAAGAAAGAGGAGGAGAGGAAAAGAAACAAACAGTGGTAAAAGAAAACATTGAAATGTCGTCAACCAAACCGTCCCCCTGCGAGCCGTGGGTGTGGGTCCTCTCCGTTCATAGGAATCCTCTCTTTCCAAGTGAGCGCAGGCCGCCACGCCAGCGCCGATGCCGGGCCTGGGGGCAGCACTGCCGGCATCAACACTCACCCCGATACACATGAAAGGAAATAAAACAAGCCGGACAGTGAGACTGGATCCAGGACATGTTGCATTGATTTAGAGAAGAGACAGGGCTGGGCTTTCCAATGCAGCCGCGGTGGAGGAAAAAGGGGGGAGAAAAAAAAAGAAAGATATATATTCCACGATCCACCGAGCGGGGAGTCCGGGAAGCGCTGCCTCAATGTCGCCTCATTTTAACTTTGCGGGCCGGGCTGTCCTCGTCCTCTCCTGTATCTGTATAGTTGTCCACATAATCATAAGGCCTCCGCCAATAGTTCTCAGAGCTGAAGTTGCTTCGTCTCCTCGGTTTTGGTAAAAGCACCGACCTTCTGTTCTCCTCTTTATCCATCTCCAGAATGCGAGGCCTGTGGGAGAGAAGCAGCAGCAGGGTTTAGCCCGGAAGAGGGGACCACACGGCCTGTCCCATCCGATAGGACACCAGGCTCTCACACTCCTGACTTATTACACAGAGAAATATATAGATATTGGTATAAACTCAGTCCAGTCACATTATTATGACCTACTTTGGACATCGGCAGCACATGAAGGAAGTTGTGCGATGCGCTGGCTAGGTGGGTATATAAGGTATGTGATAGGCTGGCTGCAGGCATATTCCTTGTTGCTGCCGTTTATCAGCTAGGATGATTATTGGCCATCAGGTGCAGCGTGTAACCTGTTGGCGGCTGCTGTGGTGAAAGTATTGTGAGCGGAGAAATGGCGCCATCGGGAATAAGACGTGGAAACTGGAGCATCACGCCATATGAGAGGTGAACAGCAGCTAGAAGGTGCAAGAGGGCCAAAGAGCCAATACAAGGGAGCAGCTCACCGCCAAAATGACTCCAGGGGCGACCAGATGTGTCTAAGAGAACCTACTGTGTATGGGACCCCGGAGCAGGCGGCTGTCACTGCACCTCTGCTAACCCTACTGTGTATGGGGCCCGGAGCAGACGGCTGTCACTGCACCTCTGCTAACCCTACTGTGTATGGTGCCCGGAGCAGGCGGCTGTCACTGCACCTCTGCTAACCCTACTGTGTATGGGGCCCGGAGCAGACGGCTGTCACTGCACCTCTGCTAACCCTACTCTGTAGGGACCCCGGAGCAGACAGATGTCACTGCACCTCTGCTAACCCTACTGTGTATGGGGCCCGGAGCAGACGGATGTCACTGCACCTCTGCTAACCCTACTGTGTATGGGGCCCCGGAGCAGACGGATGTCACTGCACCTCTGCTAACCCTACTGTGTATGGGGCCCCGGAGCAGACAGATGTCACTGCACCCCTGCTAACCCTACTGTGTATGGGGCCCCCAGAGCAGACAGATGTCACTGCACCTCTGCTAACCCTACTGTGTATGGGGCCCCGGAGCAGACGGATGTCACTGCACCTCTGCTAACCCTACTGTGTATGGGGCCCCGGAGCAGACGGATGTCACTGCACCTCTGCTAACCTTACTGTGTATGGGGCCCCAGAGTAGACGGATGTCACTGCACCTCTGCTAACCAAGCTGCATCAGCAGAAAAGTCCTCAGTTTGTCTGGCAGTATTGGACTCCTGCTTGTGACTAGTCAAGAGAAGTCAACCATTTTTGTTTCCATGGATCAGATGGTCAAGAACAAGGCAAGAAACTTTGACCAAACAGCCTGCAGTCATTGCTGGAAGAACACAAGCTGGTGGCAGTGCTATGGTCTGGGGGATGTTTTCAGGGTATTCTCTGGGCCACTCATCCATGTAGAAGGTGCTCTCACCCGATTTGGGTACGAATCCCTCCTTGCAGATCACTTACACCCATTCATGTTTCCTCTGGGGTGGATGGGATCTTCCAGCAAGACAATGCGACGTCACACGGCTAGAAATGTCTGACATTGGTTGGAAAAGAAGGACTAAGACTTTCAAGTACTACCCTGGCCCCTAATTCCCCAGACCCGAATAGAGCCTGTGTGGGAGCCCCTGGATGGTGGTGTTGGTTCTATGGACCCTCCAGCAGCTGTGGGGCCCCTGGATGGTGGTGTTGGCTCTATGGACCCTCCAGCAGCTGTGGGGCCCCTGGATGGTGGTGTTGGCTCTATGGACCCTCCAGCAGCTGTGGGGCCCCTGGATGGTGGTGTTGGCTCTATGGACCCTCCAGCAGCTGTGGGGCCCCTGGATGGTGGTGTTGGCTCTATGGACCCTCCAGTAGCTGTGGGAGCCCCTGGATGGTGGTGTTGGCTCTATGGACCCTCCAGCAGCTGTGGGGCCCCTGGATGGTGGTGTTGGCTCTATGGACCCTCCAGCAGCTGTGGAGCCCCTGGATGGTGGTGTTGGCTCTATGGACCCTCCAGCAGCTGTGGGATGCAGTTGGCTCCAGATCCCCGTGGCCCATCTAGCCTGCACATGCTGGTGACTCTGGATATCATAGTACTATGACTGGACTGTGTAAAAATCTCATTCCTGATCATGTTCCACACCCAGATCTGTATCACAAAGCCTTTCCCTACAACGTCTGAGGAACATAATTCAATTTTATACAAAATTTACAGCCACAGAGAAGATCAGGAGGACGGCATATAGCAGCTGCATTACGTTCTGGGTCAGACACTGTGTACAGGATAGACATGGGGGTGGCCACTTACCGGTGGGCTGCGTCAGGGTCAGCCTTGCGGTGGGACCGCTTTGGTTTCAGGACATGCTGTCTGTTACTACCAGATAACCTCTCAGGGTGATAGCTGCTGCTCAGGGACTTCGTTTCCAGCCGCGGAGCTTCTGTTCTTGTTCTGCAAGAAAAAAAAAATACCAATATTAAACAGGTCTGTTCAGAATCAGGTCAATGACAGCAACTTGCAGGGCTCCAAGAGGTGTATACAGCGCCCCCTCCCCATGCAGTATTAATTGGTTCTGGGACAACCATTGTGTGGTCCCCAATGTCATGCAAAAAGTTAAGGGACAATGAAGTAGATACTAATCTAGATAAAGAGACTCCTCCTATAGAAGCTGGAAATGACTTTCTAAGAGGAGGACGGGAAAATGTACCAGAGAAACCATCTGCGGGGCCTCACGTGGTGCCCAAAGGAGTCGCTCATCCTGCCAATCACTGCATGCACCTCACTGATACATGTAAGAGCAATACAGGACATGTAGTACCGCACAGTACTGTAGAGAGGCGCTATATACCACCAATCACTGCATGCACCTCACTGATACATGTAAGAGCAGTACAGAACATGTAGTACCGCACAGTACTGTAGAGAGGTGCTATAGACCGCCAATCACTAATACATGTAAGAGCAGTACAGGACATGTAGTACCGCACTGTACTGTAGAGAGGCGCTATAGACCGCCAATCACTGCATGCACCTCACTAATACATGTAAGAGCAGTACAGGACATGTAGTACCGCACTGTACTGTAGAGAGGCGCTATAGACCGCCAATCACTGCATGCACCTCACTAATACATGTAAGAGCAGTACAGGACATGTAGTACCACACTGTACTGTAGAGGAGCTATAGACGCCAATCACTGCCTGCACTACAATACATGTAAGAGCAGTACAGGACATGTAGTACCGCACTGTACTGTAGAGAGGTACTATAGACCACCAATCACTGCATGCACCTCACTAATAAAAGTTTTACTAGTAAAATGTTCACAAAATTGCCACATATCAGCAGTGTCCAATGTTGCCTGGGAGTGAGGTCTCAAAATACAAATGTCCCAGTAAGGACACGTTCACACGGTGGATTTGGCCGCGGGTTTGGACGAGGGTTATTGCCGCGGTTTTCACCCATACAAATGAATAGGCAGGAAAAAACCCTGCGCCCGAACCACGACGAAGACTCGCTGCAAAAATTGACAGGAGACTTCCACAAACAGGCGCCGTGTGAACAACACGGTTTTCCATAGGAACCAAAGTAATGAACTGGGACGTTTCAGGCGAGGTTTGGACGAGGTTTTGGCCAGGGAAACCACTATGGGCAGCAGACAGTTTTTTTTTCCCTGTTTTGCGGCCGTCCCCACGGCTGCAGGGGCGGAAGGGGGCCTTAGGGGAGACGGCTTTTCTCCGCGATGAGCGGAAAAGCCCTCCCCCTTCACATTGATATGCACAAATTCCGGCCGGAAAAACCGCCGGATGGAAAACCCGTGCAGTGGGGACCGCCGCACGGGTTTCCCCATAGAGCGCGCCAGTGGGGACCGCCGCACGGGTTTCCCCATAGAGCCCCAGTGGGGACCGCCGCACGGGTTTCCCCAGAGAGCGCGCCAGTGGGGACCGCCGCACGGGTTTCCCCATAGAGCGCGCCAGTGGGGACCGCCGCACGGGTTTCCCCATAGAGCGCGCCAGTGGGGACCGCCGCACGGGTTTCCCCATAGAGCGCGCCAGTGGGGACCGCCGCACGGTTTTCCCATAGAGCGCCCCAGTGGGGGACCGCTGCACGGGTTTCCTATAGAGCCCCAGTGGGGACCGCTGCACGTGTTTACCATAGAGCCCCAGTGGGGACCGCTGCACGGGTTTCCCATAGAGCACCAGTGGGGACCGCTGCACGGGTTTCCCATAGAGCCCCAGTGGGGCCCCGCGGGCACGGGTTTTTTCCCATAGAGCCCCAGTGGGGCCCGCGCAGGGCCCCCATAGGGGCCCCGGGGGGGGGACTGCTGCAGGGGTTTTCCCATAGAGCCCCCAGGGGGGGACCGGGGGGCCCAAGGGAAAAAACCGGGGTTTTTCCCCTTTGAGCCCCCAGGGGGGGGCCCGCTGAAAGGGGTTTCCCCCATAGAGCCCCAGGGGGAAACCCCTGCAGGGTTTTTTCCCCCCTTTGGGCCCCCAAATGGGGACCGCTGCCCCGGGTTTTTCCCCATAGAGACCATTGGAAAAACCCCCAAAACCGGTAAAAAACCCGTCCCGGGTGGGGAATACCTTACTGCTAGTCGGGTTTCCTTTAAATTTGACCCCCAAATTAAAAAAGGGGGGGGAACCCTCCCCCAAAGGGGACCGTGCCCCTCGCTCACCCCCGGGAGAAAACCTGCCAACGTCCTATTTTTATGGGTTGAGACCGGGGGGGGCCCATCTCCCTGGGCCCCAGGCCACCAAAAAACCCCCATGTTATCCCCAGGGTTTAGCCCCTCCACCCCGACCCAGCACTTACTTCCTAAGTATCACCACGGCGCGCCTCTCCTTGATGTCCTGGGGTCGGATGCAGTGTGTGATCTCGTCAGCGGCATATCCACTGCAAAAGAGAGAGAGAGACAGACGGTGAGGAAACGCTCCAAAAACGGAGGCGCGGGAAAGCCCGGGGGGACTGCCCCCTCCCCTGAAAACGGGAAAGGCTGATACCAAAAACGGCTTTATTCAAAGCACATACATGCAAAAGCAGTGGCAAAAAGGATAAAAGAGAAGAGGATGCTGCTTTAAATTTTAGGGGGGGGGAGAGGGACACTGGGGGAGAAAGTGGCTGCCCAAAAATTAACCCCCTGTTATAGTCTATGGCAGGCTCCTCAAACTGGGGCCCCCCCACGGTTGGGAAACTACAAATCCCCTCTTTCCCCCCGGTTTTAGATTTAATAAATGCACGATGGGAGTTGTAGTGACCCAACCGCTGGAGGGCCGCAGTTTGAGGATGCCTGCTCTATGGATCGGGGTTTAGGGTCAGGCTGCTGCAGTACCGGAGACAGCCACCAGGGTCACCCCCCCCCCACATCACTGCAAACTCCCGGGGCGAAATTTCCCGGCCCGCTGATTCAAAAACTGAGGCAAAAATTTTCTGCTTTTTGTTTCCCACGTGCTTAATGTGATGCATCCACTACAGGAGGGAGGGTGAGGGGCAGCTTATGAGACCCCAACCCATACAGCACTAACACTGTGCGGGGGGGGGGGGCCCCCTGTCCCCGCCCCCCACCCCAGCCCCCCGGGCGGCAGATCCTATTTCACACCTCCAACTTTCCCATTAAAAGGGCACAGGGGGGAGGAAGAAGGGCTTTTCCCGAAATTTGGGAAAATACTCATAAAGAAGGGGGGCCCCAAAAAACCTGAAAGGGATAGGGGGAGAGGGGGCTGAGCTCTGTGATATTTTAGGGTTTTTATGAAAGAGGAAAGGAAACTGAGCTCTTGATATATAGGGGTTAAAATGTTTGAGGGAAAAGTGAGCTCTGGGATATATAGGGTTTTTTTGATAAGGAAAGAAGCTGAGCTCGTGATAATAGTTTATGATAGAGGGGAAAGGGGCGAGCTCTGTGATATATAGGTTATATGATAGAGGGGAAAAGGAGCCTGTGATATATAGGGTTAAAATTGAAGGGGACTGAGCCCGGATATAAAGGGTTTTTTTTGATAAGAAGGAGTAGCCTGTGATATAGGGGTTTAAAGATGAGGGAGGAGTGAGCCTGTGATAAGGGGGTTTTAAGATAAGGGGGAGGAGCTGAGCTCTGTGATAAATGGGTTTATGAAAAAAGGGGGAAGAGCTGAGCTCTGTATAAAGGGTTATATGAAGAGGAGAGAGCGGTCTGTGATATATAGGGGTTTTTGATAGAGGGGGAGGGGCGAGCTCTGGATATATAGGTTATAGTAGAGGAAGAAGCGAGTCTGTATTATAGGGTTTATGATGGGGGAGAGGAGCGAGCCTGTGATATATAGGGTTATTATAGAGGGGATCAGCTCTGTGATAATAGGTTTTATGAAGAGGGGGAAGCGAGCTCTGGAAATAAGGTTATATGAAAGGAGGACTGGCTTGGGGATTATGGTTTTTATAAAGGGGAGGAGCTAGCCTGTGATATATAGGGTTATATGAGAGGGGGAAACTGAGCTCTTGTTTGGGATAAAAATAAGGGGGTTATATTATTTAAAGAGGGAAATGAGCCTTTATATAAGGGTTTTAAAAAAGAATAGGGGAAAAAAGGAAAGGAGGGGGAAACCTTTTTTTTGGGGGGCTTGTGATAATAGGGTTTTTAATATATAGGGAAGTAAGAAACTGATTCTGTTTGGGAAAATAAAAAAGGGTTTTTATATGGGAAAAGGGAAGGGAGTGAGTCGTGATATAAGGGTTAAATATAGAGGAGAGAGCTGAGCTCTGTTATTTTATTTAAAAAAGGGTTTTATATGGGATTGAAAAGGGAAAGGGGCTGAAGTCTGGGGTTATAGGTTAAGTATGGGGGAGGAGTCCCCCGTTAAAAGCGTGAAATCCTAAAACAGAAAGTGCCGCTTCCCCCCACACAGGGATGGACTGTTTGCTCTGTACACATGGATACCTGTCAATCACTGTATGGAGAGGTTCAGCAGGACTTTTACTTTCCGTTTTAGTATTTACTCTTGAGGGCAGCATAACCCTCCTGGCAGTTCCCTGTCCTGTGTAGGTATCCGATGACAGATTCGGGAGGAGATTATATTAATCCATGTGGGGAGTTCCCATCGGCTGCAGGACGGGTCACCGGGTGTTTGGAGGGGTCAGGACAACGCCTGCTCTTTAGTGTCACCATCAGCGGCAGCAGATCTCCTCCTCCGCCCCCGGCACGGTCAGGTTTCCTGCTGCTATAATTTAAGGCAAGACAATGCCAGGATTCAACCACCTGGGCTGAGGGCGGGGGCGCAAAAATGCAAAGCGGGAACAGAGCGATTGTGGGGATCCCGCGAATACACCCGACCTCTGTATTAGAAAGTGGTGGAATAATCCGGGATTACAGGCTCAGGCCCGCGCCCTCTGGATTACACCTCTGCTAATAAGGTCGCCCGGTAATACCTCCTGGCAGGCGACAGGCAGCGCCCAGGAAGGTGCCCTTGTCCGTGGCCCCCGGAGGCCTCTGCCCGCACCTGCAGGGAGACGCCGGCCCGGTGCCCACAGAAGCCAAAAATAAGCCGCACCTGGGACTCACATCAGGGAGCTGCCCCTCCCCCCACACGGGGCCAGATCACTGACACTTGGCTGCTCCGCGACTGCGGGAGACCTCCAAAAGTCACATGTGGTATCCACAACTACAGGGGTCACCACCCTGGGTGGAGGGGGGTCCGGTCACATGGGGGGGAATCAGCCACCGGGAGAAGGGGGTGGTCACTGGGGGGGGGGGAGAAATCAGCCACCGGGAGAGAAGGGTGGAGGGGGGGGGGAAATCAGCACGGGAGAAGGGGGGTAGTGAGGGGGGGGGGGAAATCAGCCACCGGGAGAAGGGTGGAGGGGGGGGGGGGAGAAAACAGCCACCGGGAGAAGGGTGGAGGGGGGGGAGAATCAGCCACGGGAGAAGGGTGGAGGGGGGGGGGGGAGAAATCAGCCACCGGAGAAAGGGTGGAGGGGGGGGGGTGAAATCAGCCACCGGGAGAAGGGTGGAGGGGGGGAAAATCAGCCACGAGAGAAGGTGGAGGGGGGGGGAGAAATCAGCCACCGGGAGAAGGGTGGAGGGGGGGGGAGAAATCAGCCACCGGGAGAAGGGTGGAGGGGGGGAAATCCAGCCACCGGGAGAAGGGTGGAGGGGGGGGGAGAAATCAGCCACCGGGAGAAGGGTGGAGGGGGGGAGGAAATCGAGCGGGAAGGGGGAGGGGGGGAGGGAGATCAGCCACCGGGAAAGGGTGGAGGAGGGGGGGGGAGATATCAGGGGTGGAAGGGGGAGGGGTGGGGGAGAGAATCAGCCACCGGGAGAAGGGTGGAGGGGGGGGGGAGAAATCAGCACCGGGAGAATGGTGGAGGGGGGGGGAGGAGATCAGCCACCGGGGGATGGGTGGAGGGGGGTGGAGAATCGCCACGGAGAAGGGTGGAGGGGGGGGAAAGATCAGCCACCGGGAGAAGGGTGGGGGAGAGGGGGGGGGAGAAATCAGCCACCGGGAGAAGGGTGGAGGGGGGTCCGGTTACATCGGGGATCAGCCACTGGGGGTGGTATCGGGAGATGTGGCATAGCCAACATACGCTGCAGACGTGCAGGGCGCCCGCTATAGGAGGGGGAGGAGGACTACAAGTCCCAGGCTGCAGGGCGCCCGCTATAGGAGGGGGGGAGGAGGACTACAAGTCCCAGGCGGCAGGGCGCCCGCGATAGGGGGGGGGGGGGGGAGGCTACAAGTCCCCGGCGGCAGGGGGCACGGTATAGGGGGGGGGGGGGGGGAGGACTACAAGCCCCGGCGGCAGGGCGCCCGCTATAGGGGGGGGGGGGGGGGAGGACTACAAGTCCCAGGCGGCAGGGCGCCCCCCTAAGGGGGGGGGGGGGGGGGGGAGGACTAAAGTCCCTGGCGGCAGGGCGCCCGCTATTGGGGGGGGGGGGGGGGGGGGGGGTACCAAAAATCCCAGGCCGGGCGCCCCTTTTGGGGGTTGGGGGGGGGGGGGGGAGGGGGGAAAATACAAGGGGGGGGAGGGGGCCCCCCGGGGGGGGGGGGGGGGGGGGGGGGGGGGGGGGGGGGGGAGGAGGACCAAGTCCAAAGGGGGAGGGCCCCGCTATAGGGGGGGGGGGGGGGGGTAAAATTTAGGGGAGGGGGCCCCCGGGGGGGGGGGGGGGAGGGGACTACAAGCCAGGCGGGAGGGGGCCCCTCTTTAAAAGGGGGGGGGGAGGAGGGCACAAGTCCCAAAGGGGCGGGCCGCCCGCTATTGGGGGGGGAGGGGGACTATACAAGTCCCAGCTGCAGGGCGCCCCCTATAAGGGGGGGGGGGGGACGGGTGAGGATAAAACCCCGGCTTCAGGGCGGCCCCATAGGGGGGGGGGGGGAAAAGGGATACAACCCCCAGGGGAAAAAGGGGGCCCCCAAGGGGGGGGGGGGAAACCCCCAAAACCACCCGGGGCGGGGGCCGTATAGGAGGGGGGGGGGAGGACTACAAGCCCAGGCGGGGGCGCCCGTATGGAGGGGGGGGGGAGGACTACAAGTCCCAGGCGGGAGGGCGCCGCTTTTAGGAGGGGGGGGGACGACGGGTACATCCCAGGCGGCGGGGCCCCCATTTTGGAGGGGGGGGGGGGGGCGAGGACTCAAGTCCCAGGCCGGCGGGCGCCCGCTATAGGGGGGGGGGGGGGACAGGCTACAAGTCCCAGGGGGGCAGGGGCCCGCCCCTATAAAGGGGGGGGGGGACGAGGACTACAAGTCCAGGGGGCCCGGGCGCCCCCCCCCCCCCCCCTTGGAGGGGGGGGGGAGGGGGGGGACTAAAGCCCAGGCGCGGGCCCCCGCATCGGGGGGGAGGCTCAAGTCCCAGGCGGCAGGGCGCCCGCTATAGGAGGGGGAGGGGGAGGACTACAAGTCCCAGGCGGCAGGGCGCCCGCTATAGGGGGCAGGGGAGCTTTAAGTCGCAGCAGTCATGTCGCCGGTAGTCGCAGTCATGTCGCAGCGAGTCGCAGGCTCTGACCTCAGCACGGTGACGCTGCCCCTCCGCACCGGCAGGAAGAGCACGGGCTCGGACACCCGGATCGGCTTGAACTGGAACTTGCAGCCGAAGCACCGCGCAGAGTCGCTACAGAAGGATACGGACACGATGGGGCGCTCGAAGATGTGGATGGGGTCCACGTGAGACACGATGCAGCCGCCGGGCTGGTAGTCGTTGATGACGGCGCTGTTGACGAAGCCGTCGGGGATGACGCGCTGCTCCACCAGGCGCCGGATCACCAGCTCGTGCACCCACTCCGGGATCTCGTCCACCTCGCCCTTCTGGTAGAGCCGCTCCTGGCCGGGCCCGCGCTTCTGCAGCTGGGCGCCGTAAGTGTAGCCTTCGCCGAAGAAGTACTTGTTGCGCAGTGGGGCCCGGTCCACCGTGTGCTCGTTGTACAGGCCCTTCTCAGCGCGGGACACCACCTCGTCGATCTTGGCCTCGATGCGGGAACATTCCTCCGGCGAGAAGAGCCGCAGCTGGCGGATCCCGGAGCGCACCTTCCGCGCTTCCTCCTCCTCCTGCTCCGACAGCGCGCCCTCCTCCTCGGTGTCCGACGCCGGCTGCTTCCGTTTCTTCATCCCAGAAGGTGGTGGCGGCGGCTGAGGCAGCGGGGACTCCCGGGACAGAGACTGCAGCTTCTCCCGCAGGTCGGTGTAACCGCTGGCGGACATGGCTCACCCGGGGCTGGAGACGGGCATGGCCGGAGAGTCAGTCCAGTCAGGCGGCCGCGTCCATTCACACCACCGGAGAGCTGCTCTGGCTGCGCAGGCGGCCCGCCGCTGTGACAGGCCCGGTCTGAGGGGATCCTCCCTATGATTGGTCAAGCCGCACGCCAATCACACTAGTAGGCGGGGCAACGCTGTGACGCAGCAATTGACTGGAAGCCCCTGTGAATTAGGGCTGTCCTCGGCACTGCCTGCTCCTTTTCCGACGCATAACCTGTCCTTTGTTCACGCATAACCGTCACACTACACATTGTAGCGTGAGACACGCTCATACGGGATTCGGTTCACTAGGTCTGTGTCGCCCTTCGGCTTGAGAAATGTTTCATTAGGATCAGGCGCCACGGGGCACCTTTTGTTATGGTTGCTGCGCTATAGTGTCGACGTGACTGGAGTAACGTTTTCCAGGGCGTGGAGTACAAATATGGCGGCTGCTGAGCTGCTTTTTTTGTGGCGCACCAAGATGGCCGCTTGATTGACAAGCCGCCTTTGTTTGAGGTCCCACGCCGGCTTGAGGTGATCTTCTTTAGCATTGGTTTAAAGCTTTGTCAATCAGATTAATGGGCGTGACAAGGGGACCTTCGGAAGGACCCAGAATGTCTTTGGTAGTGCCTGTTAAAGTATGGTTACGCAACGTGTTACGTATGCAAACAGGAGACGGAAAAATAGACGGTGATCTGTGAAGTACATTTATGTGACTTTTTTTAGTATAGATATGGTATACAGAGTGTTAGAAAATTTCGGTTTAGAATCCGGCGTCGAGGGCACCTTTTGTTTTGGTGCCACACTATATGTAATGCAGGACGTGGAGTATGCAAATGAGCTCCCCCCAGAAGAAAGAGAACTGCCCCTCTGCTGCCACCTATAGGCAGCTGCCCTCACCAGAGACACCTGCAGATGCAGTATTTGATTGAAAATAACTTTATTTATAATCAGTTGTCAAACACAAAAATACAGTACAGGGACCTGTCCTGGAGAGGGAGGGAAATTATGCAAAGTTTTCTTATATGTTGGTGTATTGTGTCTGTCCCCATCTTTTGCAGATCTACTACTCCGAGCAGTTTCTGACTGTGTTCATTAGAGCGCCCCCATAACCAGTGCTGGCAGGAGAGTGCTCCCATAAACAGTGCCGGCAGGAGAGGTCTCCCATAAACAGTGCCGGAAGGAGAGCGCTCCCATAGACAGTGCCGGAAGGAGAGCGCTCCCATACACAGTGCCGGCAGGAGAGTGCCCCCATAAACAGTGCCGGCAGGAGAACACCCGTATAAACAGTGCCGGCAGGAGAGTGCCCCCATAAACAGTGCCGGCAGGAGAGTGCTCCCATAGACAGTGCCGGAAGGAGAGCGCTCCCATAGACAGTGCCGGCAGGAGAGTGCTCCCATAGACAGTGCTGGAAGGAGAGCGCTCCCATAGACAGTGCCGGAAGGAGAGCGCTCCCATACACAGTGCCGGCAGGAGAGTGCTCCCATAGACAGTGCTGGCAGGAGAGGTCTCCCATAAACAGTGCCGGCAGGAGAGCACTCCCATAGACAGTGCCGGCAGGAGAGTGCCCCCATAAACAGTGCTGGCAGGAGAGTAGGCCCTACATGCCGGCAAAACACCCGTATAACAGTGCGGCATGAGAGTGCCCCATAAACAGTGCCGGCAGGAGAGTGCCCCATAACCAGTGCCGGCAGGAGATTGCCCACATAAACAGTGCCGGCAGGAGACATCCACTATAAACACTGCCTGCATGAGAGTGCCCCCATACACAGTGCCGGCAGGAGAGCGCCCCCATACACAGTGCCGGCAGGAGAGTGCCCCCATAAACAGTGCCGGCAGCAGAGTGCCCCCATAAACAGTGCCAGCAGGAGAGCGCTCCCATAAACAGTGCCGCGGACGCTCCCATAAACATGCCGGCAGGGAGCGCTCCATAACAGTGCCGGAGGAGAGTGCCCCATAAACAGTGCCGAAGGAGAGCGCCCCATAAACAGTGCCGTAGGAGAGTGCCCCCATAAACAGTGCCGGCAGTGGCCCATAAACAGTGCCGCAGGAGTGTGCCCCCAAAAACAGTGCCGGCAGGGGGCGCTCCCACAAACAATGCCGGCAGGGGAGCGCTCCCATAAACCGTGCCGGCAGGAGAGTGCCCCCATAAACAGTGCCAGAAGGAGAGTGCTGCCATAAACAGTGCCGGCAGGAGAGTGTGCCCATAAACAGTGCCGGCAGGAGAGTGCCCCCATAAACAGTGCCGGAAGGAGAGTGCCCCCATAAACAATGCCGGCAGGAGAGCGCTCCCATAAACAGTGCCGGCAGGAGAACACCCGTATAAACAGTGCCGGCAGGAGAGTGCCCCCATAAACAGTGCCGGCAGGAGAACACCCGTATAAACAGTGCCGGCAGGAGAGTGCGCCTATACTCAGTGCCGGCAGGTGAGCGCTCCCATTAACAGTGCCGGCAGGAGAGTGCTCCCATAAACAATGCCGGCAGGAGAGCGCTCCCATAAACAGTGCCGGCAGCAGAGTGCCCCCATAAACAGTGCCAGCAGGAGAGCGCTCCCATAAACAATGCCGGCAGGGGAGCGCTCCCATAAACAGTGCCGGCAGGAGAGTGCCCCCATAAACAGTGCCAGCAGGAGAGCGCTCCCATAAACAATGCCGGCAGGGGAGCGCTCCCATAGACAGTGCCGGCAGGAGAGTGCTCCCATAGACAGTGCCTGCAGGAGAGCGCTCCAATAACAGTGCCGGCAGGAGAGTGCTCCCATAGACAGTGCCGGCAGGAGAGCGCTCCCATAACAGTGCCGGCAGGAGAGTGCCCCCATAAACAGTGCCGGCAGGAGAACACCCGTGTAAACAGTGCCGCAGTAGTGCCCCAACACAGTGCCGGCAGAAGGAGAGTGCTGCCATAAACAGTGCCGGCAGGAGAGCGCCCCCATAAACAGTGCCGACAGGAGAGTGCTCCCATACACAGTGCCGGCAGAAGGAGAGTGCGGCCATAAACCCTGCCGGCAGGGGACCCCCCGGATAAACAGTGCCGGCAGGACAGTGCTCCCATAAACAGTGACGGCAGGAGAGCGCTCCCATAAACAGTGCCGGCAGGAGAGCGAACCCATAAACAGTGCCGGCAGGAGAGTGCTCCCATAAACAGTGCCGGCAGGAGCGTGCCCCCATAAACAATGCCGGCAGGGGAGCGCTCCCATAAACAGTGCCGGCAGGAGAGTGCTCCTATAAACAGTGCCGGCAGGAGAGTGCCCCCATAAACAGTGCCAGAAGGAGAGTGCTGCCATAAACAGTGCCGGCAGGAGAGTGCGCCCATAAACAGTGCCGGCAGGAGAGTGCCCCCATAAACAGTGCCGGCAGGAGAGAGCACCCATAAACAGTGACGGCAGGAGAGAGCGCCCATAAACAGTGCCGGCAGGAGAGCGACCCCATAAACAGTGCCGGCAGGAGAGCGCTCCCATAAACAGTGCCGGCAGGAGAGTGCCCCCATAAACAATGCCGGCAGGGGAGCGCTCCCATAAACAATGCCGGCAGGTGAGCGCTCCCATAAACAGTGCCGGCAGGAGAGTGCTGCCATAAACAGTGTCGGCAGAAGGAGAGTGCCCTCATAAACAGTGCCGGCAGGTGAGCGCACCCATAAACAGTGCCAGCAGAAGGGGCGTGCAGACATAAACAGTGCCGGAAGGAGAGCGCTCCCATACACAGTGCCGGCAGAGAGTGCCCCCATAAACATGCGGCAGGGAGGCCCCATAAACATGCCGCAGGGAGTGCTGCCATAAACAGTGTCGGCAGAAGGAGAGTGCCCCCATAAACAATGCCGGCAGGGAGCGCTCCCATAAACAGTGCCGGCAGGAGAGTGCCCCCATAAACAGTGTCCGGCAGAGAGAGTGCCCCATAAACAGTGCCGGCAGGAGAGCGCCCCCATAAACAGTGCCAGCAGAAGGAGAGTGCTGCCATAAACAGTGCCGGCAGGAGAGCGCTCCCATACACAGTGTCGGCAGGAGAGTGCCCCCATAAACAATGCCGGCAGGGGAGCGCTCCCATAAACAGTGCCGGCAGGAGAGTGCTGCCATAAACAGTGTCGGCAGAAGGAGAGTGCCCTCATAAACAGTGCCGGCAGGAGAGCGCCCCCATAAACAGTGCCGGCAGAAGGAGAGTGCTGCCATAAACAGTGCCGGCAGGAGAGTGCTGCCATAAACAGTGCCGGCAGGAGAGCGCTCCCATACACAGTGTCGGCAGGAGAGTGCCCCCATAAACAGTGCCAGCAGGACAGTGCTCCCATAAACAGTGCCGGCAGGAGAGCGCTCCCATACACAGTGCCGGCAGGAGAGCGTCCCCATACACAATGCCGGCAGGAGAGCGCTCCCATAAACAGTGCCGGCAGTAGAGTGCCCCCATAAACACTGCCGGCAGGAGAGCGCTCCCATAAACAGTGCGGCAGAGAGTGCCCCATAAACAGTGCCGGCAGGGGGCGCTCCCATAAACAATGCCGGCAGGAGAGTGCTGCCATAAACAGTGCGCAGAAGGAGAGGCTGCCATAACAGTCTGGCAGGAGCGCCCCCATAACATGTCAGCAGAAGGAGAGTGCTGCCATAAACAGTGCCGGCAGGAGAGTGCCCCCATAAACAGTGTCGGCAGGAGAGCGCTCCCATAAACAGTGCCGGCAGGGGAGCGCTCCCATAAACATGGCCGTCAGGGGAGCGCTCCCATAGACAGTGCCGGCAGGAGAGAGCCCCCCATAAACAGTGCCGGCAGGAGAGTGCCCCCATAAACAATGCCGGCAGGAGAGTGCCCCCATAAACAATGCCGGCAGGGGAGTGCCCCCATAAACAGTGCCAGCAGGAGAGTGCCCCCATAAACAATGCCGGCAGGAGAGCGCCCCCATAAACAATGCCGCAGGAAGCGCTTCCCATAGACAGTGCCGCAGAAGTGCCCCATAAACAGTGCGGCAGAGTGCCCATAAACAATGCCGGCAGGAGAGTGCCCCCATAAACATGCCGGCAGGGAGAGCCTCCCATAAACAGTGCCGGCAGAGATGCTGCCATAACGATGTCGCAAAGAGATGCCCCATAAACAGTGTCAGCAGGAGAGTGCCCCCATAAACAGTGCCGGCAGAAGGAGAGTGCTGCCATAAACAGTGCCAGCAGGAGAGTGCCCCCATAAACAGTGTCGGCAGGAGAGTGCCCCCATAAACAGTGCCAGCAGGAGAGCGTCCCCATACACAGTGCCGGCAGGAGAGTGCCCCCATAAAAAATGCCGGCAGAAGGAGAGTGCTGCCATAAACAGTGCCGGCAGGAGAGTGCGCCCATAAACAGTGTCGGCAGGAGAGTGCTGCCATAAACAGTGCCGGCAGGAGAGCGCTCCCATACACAGTGCAGACAGGAGAGCGTCCCCATACACAGTGCCGGCAGGAGAGCGCTCCCATACACAGTGCCGGCAGGAGAGTGCCCCCATAAAAAATGCCGGCAGGGGAGCGCTCCAATAAGCAGTGGCGGCAGGAGAGTGCTGCCATAAACAGTTCCAGCAATAGAGTGCTTCTACAAACGGTGCCAGAAATAGAGCGCTCACTGCCAGGCAGAGTGTCAGGCTACTTCTCCCGTTGTCAATGAGTTTGAGCATATGCAATTTAATGAACAAATGGCTCTCATCTCATTGCAACAGTTAAGTGAGGAAAACACTATCACACAAAATAAAATCCAGGCTACCGATGTACATCTAACCACATCTAACCCTGACTTTTATCCTCATAAATCACGCATCCCTGCATTTGAAGCCTTTCAAAATACCATGGAGAGGGATTTAGTTCAACTTTTAAACAATACAGCTAGTAATTGTTCTCATAAAAACAACAATCTCTCCCAACAACAGTATAAGGCCATACAGGAACTTAAAAAATGTACACATCTCACAATAAAAAAAAGCAGACAAAGGGGGGGGGGGGGGGCACAGTGGTGTTGGACACAGCTTTATATGTGTTTCAAATACAAAATATGCTTAGCGATTCCAAAACCTACCGTAAATTAAAAAGTGATCCCACTGAAAGCTTCATTAAAAAACTTGCACAAATTTTAGAGGAAGGTCTCCATTTGGGGGTTATATCTACCAAACAAAAAGATTATTTGATGGGTAAAAATTACACCATACCTATCATATATGGAGCCCCTAAAATACACAAGCAGACTTTTCCCCCTGCTTTTAGACCCATCATCGCCAGCAACAATTCTTTAGGCGAAAAGTTAAGTACTTATGTGGACAAATGGTTGCAGCCCATTATGAAGAAAAACACCAGGCTATCTGCGCGACACTAAAGCAGTTTTAACAAACACTCACAGCAGCACTTGGAATAATGGGTACACCTGGGTTAGTCTAGACGTTTCTAGCCTGTATCCTTCTATACCACATTATGTTGCCATTCTGGCAGTATAATTTTTTTTTTATAAAATACAGCAATTACATGGAAGAACTGTGCCAATTTATCATCTTGGCTTTAGAATTCCTCCTACAAAGCAATTTTTTCAAATTTCAAAATGAGTTTTTTCTCCAGTTGGTTGGAGCCCCCATGGGCGCAACCTTCTCCCCCACTTTGGCCAACATTGTCATGGCATGGTGGGAAGAGCAGTACATTTACTGTGATTCTAATCCCTTTGCACAGTGTATAGTGTGGTATGGGCGCTACATTGATGACCTCTTGGTCATCTGGGGTCGTGATGTGGCGCTCATACCACACTTCATTGACTATGTCAATTGTAACCCCCTTAATTTAACTTTCACGGTACTTGGCATATGGAGTCCATATCATATTTGGACATATACTAGAGAGGAGATGTGTCCACTCATACTGTCCACACTTCTCTGCACAGGACAATTAACTCCGGCAATACAATTCATAGGGCCAATAGTTGCCACTCTAGGAACACAATTAAGGCAATTCCATATGGAGAATTTTTAAGAATACGCAGAATTTGCAGTGATGAAGGGGACTTTCAGTTATGTGCTGATAACACTGATACTAGGCTTTTGCAAAGAGGATACAAAAAGAAGGATCTAGATGTAGCCAGGAGAAAAGCATCAGGTATCAGTCAGAGAGATTTATTGCATCAAACTACCCAACCCAAGGAGAGGAAATATGCAAATAATCTGGTTTTTACCACCAACTACAGTAGGGACTTCAACAGGATAAAAAATATTTTTATGAAAAATCTTAATATATTACGTCAAGATCCCCTTACTGCTGCAGTCATAGATAAAGGAGTTGTTTGTGTCCCGAAGAGAGGCATTACAATTGGTAACATTGTAGCCCCTAGTGTACATCGACACATAACAACCCCTCAAACATGGCTTACACATAAAGGATTTCATAAATGTGCTGGCACACGTTGTACAGTGTGTCCATACACTTTAAAAACCACTACTCATAGTAATACGGATAACTCTTTTTCCTATACTATCCATGATTTCATCAATTGCAATAGTCACCATGCCATTTATACAATAGAGTGCACTTGTTGTAACCTTAAATACATTGGCAGCACCATTCGTAAAATTAAAACACGTATCGCTGAACATTTAGCAGATATAACAAAAAAACATGTAAATGCTTCAGGTGCAGCCAAGCACTTTTTGGATAAACATAATGGTGATATATCATATTTCAGGTTTTATGGCATAGAACTGGTACATCGCCCATATCGGGGGGGTGACTGGACTCACAAATTGAGAGTGCGAGAAGCGCATTGGATCTTAAAATTAAAAACCAGAACTCCATTAGGGCTCAATCTTAGAAATGATTTATACTATTTATATTAAACAATTTTCTATTATGTTTTATTTATTAGGCTGCATTATACAGCTTTTATGCCCGGGTTTGATCCACTGCGCCTCTTGTTTCTCTCCCTTTGCTGTGATCATGTGATGCATATACTGTCTGCTATTGGTCATGCAATCACTTTTAAACTGCATTGCACTTTTGTATTGTTGTAACAGTGAGCAAGGGCGGCACTCACGCCCGAAACGCGTCTGTTTTTTTGTCCGTGTGGCTTCTATTTTATACTGGTTCTAATAAAGCGTTTTTTACCCTCCACCTGGACTTTCTCCTGTTTCCATGGAGCTGTCACTCACGTGATCGCTCCTGGGATTCAGTTTCCTGTTTACTTCTCCTGATCCCCCATGTTCTTAGTTGGGGGGGGGGGGTCAGACCTTCATCAGTTTATGGTTTATAAAATCAGATTCCACCCCCTGTAAACTGCGCTTTAGTTCAGATCATGGCTGTACGACCTCACGTAATCTGTATATAATCAGTAAAAGCTCGTTATCAATGTGTTATAAATGAATAAAATCCGAATTTAGATACATGGGGCCTCATTTATCAAAACTGTCCAATAGTAAGACTGTCCTTGTTTCCCATAGCGACCAACCAAAGCTCATTGGTTGCTATGAGCGCTGATTGGTTGCAATGGGCTCTGATTGGTTGCTAGGAACTCTGATTGGTTGCTATGGGCGCTGATTTGGTTGCTATGAGCTCTGATTGGTTGCTAGGAACTCTGATTGGTTGCTAGGGGCTGATTGGTTGCATAGCTCTGATGTGTATGACTCTGATTGTTGCTATTGGCGCTGATTGGTGCTATGAGCTCTGATTGTGTATGGCTCTGATGGTCGCTATGAGCTCTGATTGGTGGCTATGAGCTCTGAATGGGTGCTCTGGGCTCTGATTGGTTGCTATGGGCTCAGATTAGTTCTTTGGCTCTGATTGGTTTCTATGGGCTCGGATTGGTTGCTATGAGCTCTGATTGGTTACTATGAGCTCGGATTGTTTTCTATGGGCTCGGATTGGTTGCTATGAGCTCTGATTAGTCTCTATGGGCTCTGATTGGTTGCTATGAGCTCTGATTGGTTGCTATGAGCTCTGATTGGTTGCTGTGGGCGCTGATTGGATGCTATATGCTCTGATTGGTTGCTATGAGCTTTCATCGGTTGCTGTGGGCTCTGACTGGTTGCTATGAGCTCTGATTGGTTGCTATGGGCTCTGATTCTTCGCTCTGATTGGTTGCTATGGGCCCTGATTGGTTGCTATGATCTCTGATTAGTTGCTATGATCTCTGATTGGTTGCTATGGGCCCTGATTGGTTGCTATGGGCCCTGATTGGTGGCTATGAGCTCTGATTGGTTGCTATGGGCTCAGATTGGTTGCTATGATCTCTGATTAGTTGTGACTCTGATTGGTTGCTATGGGCCCTGATTGGTTGCTATGGGCCCTGATTGGTGGCTATGAGCTCTGATTGGTTGCTATGGGCCCTGATTGGTTACTTTGAGCTCTGATCGGTTGCTGTGGGCTCTGATCTGTTGCTATGAGCTCTGATTGGTTGCTATGAACTCTTGTTGCTATGGGCTCTGATTGGTTGCTATGAGCTCTGGTTGCTATGAGCTCTGATTGGTTACTATGGGCAACAAGGACAGTCAGCCGGTATTGAGAAAAGAGCTCCGGAATCACTTGACGGAGAGTCATATAGTACACACTGTCCATTGGATGCAGCTCCCTGACCGTCTGGTTATCTTACAGCCTCCAAAGCACCGCGTCGTCCCTGTCTTGTTGGCATCACGGTGCGCCCTGCTTGTCCTGCTTTGACCCGCCCGGCTTTTCTCCTCACTGGTCTGCCAGTCCGATTACCCCGACACAGCCGCTGCCCGATGCAGAGTGACAGCTTCAGCCCTCACCCAGAATCACACTTTTGTCATTTCCACGCAGGCCTCAGGGTTAAACCAGCAGGAAAGTGCTCGTGTGGTTACTGCAGCATGGCCGCCCCGCGCCGGACGCTCGCACCCCGGACTTCTCCGCACTGCTGCAGATTCCTTCTTCTTGGGATATCACTGCCAGTTCCTATAAATTGTAACACCACCCCCCCCCCTCCACCCCCAAAAATTAATATACGCCCCATAAATCATCCGTCTCTGAGTCCTACGTTTTAGGTCCATTGTTATGGGAACAAATCCATCAAAATAAGATGTGACTATTATATAGATTTTATTTTTTATTGGGTGGTTGTTTTTTTTTAATACAATTTTTTAAATGTTCCCCCTTGTGCATGACATCCTGGCTTGTCCCCTCACTGCCCCTCTGTGAGCTCTGATAGCGGCAGTGAGGATTGCTTGAGGGATTTTCCTCCAGGCAGACTGTGACTTAAGAGGTGTAAGTGTTATCAGCAGGAAATGAGAAGTGTAAGAATTATCCGCAGAAATAGAGAGGGTTAAGTGTTATGAGCAGGAAGTGAGAAGTGTAAATTATCAGCAGGAAGTGAGAGGTATTAGTGTTATCAGCAGGAAGTGAGAGGGGTAAGTGTTATGAGTAGGAAGTGAGAAGTGTCAGTGTTATCAGCAGGAAGTGAGAGGGGTAAGTGTTATGAGTAGGAAGTGAGAGGTATTAGTGTTATCAGCAGGAAGTGAGAGGGGTAAGTGTTATGAGTAGGAAGTGAGAAGTGTCAGTGTTATCAGCAGGAAGTGAGAGGGGTAAGTGTTATGAGTAGGAAGTGAGAAGTGTTAGTGTTATCAGCAGGAAGTGAGAGGGGTAAGTGTTATGAGTAGGAAGTGAGAAGTGTTAGTGTTATCAGCAGGAAGTGAGAGGGGTAAGTGTTTTCAGCAGGAAGTGAGAGGGGTAAGTGTTTTCAGCAGGAAATGAGAGGTGTAAGAATTATCAGCTGAAATAGAGAGAGGTAAGTGTTATGAGCAGGAAGTGAGAAGTGTAAGGGTTATCAGCAGGGAGTGGTATAAGTGTTATCAGCAGGAAGTGAGAAGTGTAAGGCCTCGTTCACACGGCTTATTTCGGCGCGGATTGGCGCCGTATTGCGCGCCGGATTTGCGCTGCAGTACGGCGCCAATCCGTCGCAGTAATTACGGTAATCCACAGCTCTCATAGAGAACAGTGGTTCCGACGCTCCTGCTCCCCCGCTCGGCGAATTCCGCCGCGGGGGAGATATAGTACATCCATTTCCAGGAGCAATCCCCTACACAATGCATTTCTATAGGGCCGGCGACCGCGCGTCCCCTGCCGTTGCTCCGGGCCCCTGTTCTCCGCTTCCCGCCCCTTTCTCTAGCTGGGAATTGCGACGCATCAGGCTGCCATCAGAGGCAATTACGGCTTGAATAACCGCTGAACAGGCCTAAGGGTTACCAGCAGAAATGCTCGGGGTTACGCAGATGGCCCACGCGCCGGAGTGCAGGACATGCATGCTGAGATTCCTTTTATGGATATGAGCAGGTTATATAATTTGTAACCACCCCCAGACCCTCACCCCCAAAGATTATATACGCCAGAAAGTTCTGAAGTCGTAACTGTTTTAGGTCCATTGTAGGGAAAATGTATCACAGGAATGAGAGAGGTGACTGTTAACATTGCAGTTTGATTGGTGGTTTTTTTTTTAATCAACATTTAAAGTGAGAGGTGTTTCACTGTCTTCTCATGCAGAAGTGAAGGGTTGAGGGTTTTCCCAGGCAGAGTGAAGGTGTAAGTGTTATCAGCAGGAAGTGAGAAGTGTAAGGGTTATCAGCAGGAAGTGAGAGGGTTAAGTGTTATGAGCAGGAAGTGAGAAGTGTAAATTATCAGCAGGAAGTGAGAGGTATTAGTGTTATCAGCAGGAAGTGAGAGGTGTTTGTGTTTTAGGAAGTGAAAGGGTGGTCAAGTGTTATCATAGGAAGTGAGAGGGGTAAGTGTTATAAAGAAGTGAGAGAGTGTCAGTGTTATCAGCAGGAAGTGAAGAGGGGTAAGTGTTGATCCGCCCTATTCAAGCCGGAAGTGGAGCGTAATCACGTGTTGAATTACGGCTTGAATAAGCATCTACAGGCTAAGGTTATCAGCAGGAAATGAGGGTTAGAGTTTATTAAGCAGGAAGTGACATATGTAAGTGTTATCAGCAGGAAGTGAGAGGTATAAGTGTTATCAGCAGGAAATGAGAGGGGTAAGTGTTTCAGCAGGAAGTGAGAAGTGTAAAGTATCATAAGCAGGAAGTGAGAGGTGTGTTATCAGCAGGAAGTGAGATGTGTTATCAGCAGGAAGTGAGAGGTGTAAGTGTTATCAGCAGGAAGTGAGAAGTGTTAGTGTTATCAGCAGGAGGTGAGAGGTGTTTGTGTTCTCAGCAGGAAGTGAGAGGTGTAAGTGTTATCAGCAGGAAGTGAAAGGGGTAAGTGTTATCAACAGGAAGTTAGAAGTGGTGTTATCAGCAGGAAGTGAAAGGGGTAAGTGTTATCAACAGGAAGTGAGAGGGGTAAGTGTTATCAGCAGGAAGTGAGAAGTGTAAGTGTTATCAGCAGGAAATGAGGATTAAGTTTATTAGGAGGAAGTTAGAAGTAAGTGTTATCAGCAGTGAGGGGAATTTAGGGAGTAATTGATGATCAGCGGGAAAATGAGAGGGGTAAGATGACCCCCTTTTCAAGCAGAGAAGGTGGAAAGTTAAAGTTATCATAAGCAGGAAGTGAGAGGGTTACGTGTTATGAGCAGGAAGTGATATGTTTAAGTGTTATCAGCAGGAAGTGAGAGGTATAAGTGTTATCAGCAGGAAGTGAGAAGTGTTAGTGTTATCAGCAGGAGGTGAGAGGTGTTTGTGTTTTCAGCAGAAAGTGAAAGGGGTAACTGTTATCAACAGGAAGTGAGAGGGGTAAGTGTTATCAACAGGAAGTGAGAGAGGTAAGTGTTAACAGCAGGAAGTGAAAGGGGTAAGTGTTATCAACAGGAAGTGAGAGGGGTAAGTGTTAACAGCAGGAAGTGAGAGGTGTTAGTGTTCTCAGCAGGAAGTGAGAGGGGTAAGGGTTATCAGCAGGAAGTGAGAGGTGTAAGTGTTATCAGCAGGAAGTTAGAAGTGGTGTTATCAGCAGGAAGTGAGAGGGATAAGAGTAATGAGCAGGAAGTGAGATATGTAAGTTATCAGCAGCAAGTGAGAGGTATAAGTGTTATCAGCAGGAAGTGAGAAGTGTAAGGGTTATCAGCAGGAAATGAGAGGATTAAGTCTTAAGAGCAGGAAGTGAGATATGTAAGTGTTATCAGCAGGAGGGGATAGGGGTAATTGTGATCAGCAGGAAATGAGAGGGGTAAGTGTTTCAGCAGGAAGTGAGAAGTGTAAAGTATCATAAGCAGGAAGTGAGAGGTGTGTTATCAGCAGGAAGTGAGATGTGTTATCAGCAGGAAGTGAGAGGTGTAAGTGTTACCAGCAGGAAGTGAGATATGTGTTATCAGCAGGAGGTGAGAAGTGTTATCGAGTATAAATCAGAAAGAAAACAGTGAGCTTACCCTCCGCTGATAGAAAACCAGTCTCGTGGCTCCACCGTGCCCAAGCTGTCGGATACAGCTAAAAAATGCACACTTTCACCCTCCAAGCTGTGATTAAGGGCCCAGAAGTGTCCAGAAACGCGTGAGCTTAGGAGAGAGTGGGATACTATATTCGCTGTGTTTGCTGCTTGCCTCATCTTTTAAAGGATTTCAATAAAGAAGGTATGTACTATTTTTTTTGCCTGGTCCGGGATTCCTTTTTCCATTTGGTTGGAGGGTGAATGTGTATAAGTGTGATCAGCAGGAAGGGAGAGGGGTAAGTGTTATGAGCAGGAAGTGAGAGATGCGAGTGTTATCAGCAGGAAGTGAAAGGCATAAGGGGGTGTTATTCAAAACTAGAAGTGTAAGGGGAAAAAGGTGAAAGTTATTAGCAGGAAGAAGAAAGTTGTAAAATTCAGCAGGAAGTGAGAGGGGTAAGTGTTATTAGCAGGAAGCAAGAAGTGTAAGTGTTATCAGCAGGAAATGAGAGGTGTAAATGTTATTAGCAGGAAGTAAGAAGTGGTAAGTGTTATCAGCAGGAAGTCAGAAGTGTGGTTGGAGGGTGAAAGTGTGCAAGTGTGATCAGCATGGAGTGAGAGGGGTAAGTGTTATCAGCAGGAAGTGAGATATTTAAGTGTTTTCAGCAGGAAGTGAGAGGCATAAGTGATAACAGCAGGAAGTGAGAGGTGTAAGTGTTATCTGCAAGACCTGAAAAGTTTGAAGAAACCCCTTCCCCAGTACAGAAAAGATTACTCCGCTATTCTTTCCTGTATTGCTCTTGTCATTACCTTGTGGTCTAACCTGTGGGCTAGTCAGTCTAGTCTAATCATACCTATCCCTGTTCAGAAGACAATAGAGCGATCATTATGTTAGTACCTACTATTTGTAATGAGATTACATTGAGATAAGCAGCTGTAAAATGAAATTAGTCTGCCCGGCCATTCATGAGTTTTCTCGCTTTACCAGCTTCAGCTATAAAAGGACAAGATTTATGCAATTTTAAGTGCATAGGACTGCAGAATTTAAAAAAAAATGCCAAAAGTTCTAAAAAAAAAAAAGGTTTTAACATAAATACTCCTTTCTGGTAGAAGTGTCCCTTTAAAAATCCCATTCAGTGATTTCTGAGCAATATCTGTTCCTGGGAAAGCTGGATGACAGCCAATACGACTGATATTACAACTCACACACCTGTTGTCAGCCAAGCTTTCCCATAATTCAAAGCATAAAACTGCCAAGTCATATCATAAAGCATGCCCTTCTCATGTATCTGCGACTCTCCAGTTGTTGCAAAACTACAACTCCCATCATGCTGGGGGAATAGGCTGGGAAACGCTGTCAGCCTATTGCTTAGGACTCTTAAGGATGTCCATCACTGTCTTGAGAAAGCTGGTGGCGAAACGCGTGGCGAGGCTAATACCCTCCTTGGTGTTATATACACCACTTTGGTAATGAATTGAAATATAGATTTTTGTATTTTTATCATAATTTTTTGGTTTGGTGCATTTTTGTATTTTTGATCACTTGATCTGTTATGTGTATATTTATTGTGCCATCTTTCCAATTTACTGTTTGTTAACTTTGGGTGAGGGATGTGTCACCAATATTTGTATTGGGGGGTATTTTGTGTTTTTAAATGTTTTTAAGGTTGTTTCAGTTGTGATAGCTGAATTTTTTGTATTTATAATGTATTTTTTGGAATTAAAGTCTTTATATGGTAATTATTAGAGAGTCATTATACTTCATATTGGTACATGTTGTTTATGGTATGGTGACTTATACTCATGTTTAGACCAGTTTTTGAATTGGTATTGTTTTTCAATATATATATACAGGTTGTAGTTTGAAAAGGTAGAAGTGTAATATACATTATATTAGATAAATAGTTTACTATAGAATGTTGAGTGGTTTTAGTATTATCTAAAACATTAATACATTTATTATTAAAAACTTCTATAGTTTCCATGAACACCCATTCTATACAAAAAAAAAACTGCTTTTATATCATTCAATCCTTCTAAAAGGTGATTTATAAGATTAATCACATGTAAAATGCTGGAAGCGCCCTCTATTGGGCTTCATCTGAAACACATGTAAAATGCTGTTAGCTCCCTCTATTAGGTCATTAGGTTACTAAAGTTTAAACAGCAAGCAGAGGTCTTGAGAAAAGAAATGAAAGAAAGTAATGGGTGGAACTGCAGCAGTAGCAGGTGCTATGGGGCCCAGAGGTTGTGGGTGGGTGGGGAGGCTAAGATTCAGGAACATTGTTCCTCTTCATAGGGACAGACAAGTTAGTACTATTGTGCTATTCAGCCATACTATGTAGGTTCTCTGATGATATTCTGGTGCCCTAGGCAAATAAGGCACCCCTATGGAAAATTCAGCCCTAGGTGACGTGGTGCCCTAGGTGGTCGCCTACCTTTTCTCCCGGACCTTGCTGTATTATTTATACCTTTAAAAGGGTTTTTCCACTTGGCAAAGTCTCTTTTGAGGCCGGCTCACAGCTTGCTACGAGCTGGCCTCAGAACGGGGAGATGGCCTGCGCATGCGCAGCTCTGCCTGATGTCGTTCGGAACTGCCATACAAATCAGGAAAACTTTGCCTCCGCAGCCACGCCCCTGTTTTCTGAGGTCGTCTTGTAGAGAGCTATGAGCTGACCTACGCAGGCAAAACCCCTTTAGTTATTGCAACCTATGTTGCCGCTTCAATTTCCTGTTACTAGGTGGTGGGGCCCATTTTGTTTTACTTTGGGGCCCCAAGAATTCTAGTTACACCCCTCAATAAAGTGCAAGAGTGCAATCACACAAATCTTCAGCCACTTGCGGGAGCAATCAGGGGCTGCGCAGGTTTGTTGGGTGCTACCGGGAAACCTGCGCAGCCATTGCCGACTGCCATTATACGATGATTAAAGGGATTATCCAGTTACATTTTTCATCTCTTTTCTAGGATACTCAGTTCGTACATCAGATCCAGTGCTACACCGTCCTCACTTTCAGCTGCTTTTCTGTTTTCACTCAATCTTCATCCGAACGGGATGTTCTCGCTGCAGCCACTGATTGACTAGGATATCAGCTCCCTATTCACAGCTCTTCTAATTGCACTGGCATTGAAGCAGAAGATGTCATCTATAGAGCAAAGAGCTTCAGAGCCCAAAGTAAACAAGTAATTAGCTGCTTTTGATTACACACTCTCTTTCTCAAGGCCGGCGTTCTCGTTGCAGCCACTACTGACTAGGATATCAGTCCCTATTCACAGCTCTTCTAATAAGCAAAGGCATTGAAGCAGAAGATGTCATCTATGGAGCAGAGATCTTCAGAGCTCAAAGTAAATAAGTAATTAGTCTCCTTTGTAAGAGATAACACACTCTGTTCCCAAACTGCCCGCGCCCTGTGTGCCGATCTGTGGTGACGTCATTCCCTGCTCTCAGATAAGACAAAGAGCAGAGAGAGCAGGAGATGATATCTATAGAGCAGAGAGCTTCAGAGATCAAAGCAAACAAGTAATTAGTCTCCTTTGTTTGTTAGAGATAACACACTCTGTTCTCAAGCTGCTGGCGTCCTGTGTGCCGACCTGTGGTGACGTCACTCCCTGCTCTCAGATAAGACAAAGAGCAGAGAGAGAAGGGGAGAGCAGGACGGTAACCAGAGAAACCTGTGTGCACTCAGAGCAGATAAAATCTTTCTTATCTCCTTAAAGCAAAATAAACCAAGCAATGTATTTGGAAAAAGTCTTCATTTGCTGTTCCCTACATGTTGAAAGCGAATCTTTGTACGAGGCAACTCCTTTAAGATTTATTTACATAAACCCTCGTAAAGGGTCATTCCCATCACATACATTGATATTGATAGGATATGCAATTAAAGGGGTTGTCTCACTACATTGATTCATCTTACCTCAGTCCTGTTTTCTTTGTTTCACTTTGGATTTAGGGGTGTGTTTACTGGCTTCCACTAGGCTGCAGTAGAAGCCAGGTCTGTAGCTATAGCAACCACTGTTGGCAGCCTATCAGGAGAAAGAGAACAGGTCTGTAGATATAGCGACCAGCGCTGGCAGCCTATCAGGATAGATCAAACAGGTCTGTAGCTATAGCGACCAGGGCTGGCAGCCTATCAGGTGAGATCAAACAGGTCAGTAGCTATAGCGACCAGTGCTGGCAGCCTATCAGGTTAGATCAAACAGGTCTGTAGCTATAGCGACCAGTGCTGGCAGCCTATCAGGAGAGATCAAACAGGTCTGTAGCTATAGCGACCAGTGCTGGCAGCCTATCAGGATAGATCAAACAGGTATGTAGCTATAGCGACCAGCGCTGGCAGACTATCAGGATAGATCAAACAGGTCTGTAGCTGTAGCGACCAGCGCTGGCAGCCTATCATAAGAGATTGAACAGGTCTGTAGCTATAGCAACCAGCGCTGGCAGCCTATCATAAGAGATTGAACAGGTCTGTAGCTATAGCAACCAGTGCTGGTAGCCTATCAGGAGAGATCAAACAGGTCTGTAGCTATAGCAACCTGAAGAGCTGATGCAGCCCATACAAGTAGGAATATCTCAAAATAGGTAGGACACGGTTAATGGACATATATTGCAAAGTGACTTGTTTTTGCAAGATCTTTCATATAAAAAGCAATCTTTGTAGTGAGACAACCCCTTTAATATTAGATAGGTGTAGGTCTAACCTCTGGGACCCACAACTGTGTCCAGAACGTACACCTGAACCTCCCCAGCTATAATCAGAACTCCCAATGAAATGAATGGAGAGTAACCACACAAGCTTTATCAAGGTGCAGTTGTAGGGTGGTGTAGGTCTGTCAGGGCTGTGCCACTGCTTGTGAGTTACTAAACAGAGTAGCATAGAAGTGCGCACCAGAGCTTTGAATCCAAGATGGCGCTTGCTCCTTTGGCTGACCAAACCGCCTCTGCCAAGTGCTGGCTGCATCTTCCTGGGAAAGTAAAGAGCTGCTCCGGACTTCCGGTTCCGGCGCGTGCATGGCCGGCAGCAGAGAGTAGGAGCTCCGGTCCCACTCGCCTCTTAACGGGCTTCCCCGCCACAAACCAGCACTTGTAACGGCACTTGTCAGTGCCACGGACATCAGACGCGCTCCGGTTCCGGGGACGCGCCTCCTACAGCGCAGCGGGAAGCTCAGGCAGTTTAATTAACCCGGGCAGTCCGGGACACCGCTCTGCCTCAAAGATGGCGCCGGATCCTCCGCGCTCCACGAGGAGTGGGCGCGGGCAACAACATGCGGCAGCAGCATCGGCCGAGATGGGGGATGCAGAGGCTCCATATGACAGTGACAGCAGCAGCATGGAGGTACTTAAATCCTGAAGACAGGGAGCTGGAAGAGAACATTCCAGGTCTGAATGTGTCTTGCAAGACCATGGCTATTGCAGTCGCCAAGCTGCTTGCCCCGGATATACTGGCCTCCTTTGAGACTACCATTGCCGCATCAGTGAAAGCAGCAGTGACAGCAGCAGTCTCAGACCTGCAAGGGGAACTGAAAAACCATTCCAGCCGGCTAGTTGACCTGGAAGAGCGAGTGGAGGTAACGGAAGACGACATGTTGGGCGCTAGAAACAACATAGAGAGATTGCTAAAAAGAACGGAGTTTTTACAAGAGAAGGTCGAGGACCTTGAGAACCGTTCAAGGAGGAATAATTTGAGGATCATTGGTCTCAACGAGTCAATTCCACCGAAAAATCTCCAAGATATCTGTGCAAAACATATTCCGCTTGCTCTGGGCTTGGAGGAGCCCCTGAAGGTCGAACGGGCCCATAGAATAGGTCCACCAAGACCCGCATCTAATGGGGGCCAAGATCAGAGACCTAGGCCAGTCATCGTAAAATATCTGGACTACTCAGAAAAAACACAGCTTCTACAGGCATACCGCACACAAAAAACGCCCCTGATGTTCAAGGGAGACAAAATCCTAATGTTTGCGGACTATTCCATCGAAGTAGCAAGGAAGAGAAAACTATTTTCTACTGTTTGCACATCTTTGGTAAAGAAACAAGTCCGATTCTCACTGCAGTTCCCAGCGACCCTCAAGATCTTTCCAGAGAAAGGGCCGCCTATAATGTGCCAGTCTGTGGAGGAGGCAGAGGACTTTCTAGAATCTCTGGCTCAAGGGAGGGATACTGCGAGGAAGGAGGGAGAGAAGAGGATGGAAAGAGAAAAAGAACGGAGGAGTCAACGTCAAGTCGGTAGAACCAAAGTCATCCAGGAACAGGAAGACTCCCGACAACATTGTGGTCAATACCGAACCCCAAGAAAACGCTGACTGTGTTCAGGTTCTCGGTCCTAGGACCGGTTTATTTGTTTACTTGAGCAAAGTTCCCTTCTCTATACCCAGCCTCACCATTACCTTTATGGGGGACAGGGGAGAGAAAGGAGGGGAGGAGGATTCTTGTCATTTTAACGTTATGTAATGTCATGTGATTATGCTTATATGGTTGCAAGCAAATTGTTTTGAGGGAGAGCGGGACAGGCAAGTGATTGATCTCAGAGGCGGGAGGGGAGGTGAGAGTGAGTTGAGAACTAGGATTTAATTAGGAGGAAGAACTTTTCGCCTCCAATAATATGCACGAAAAAAGAGAAGTCTGTGCGTACTAGAAAGGAAAAAGGCGGGGGTTTAGGAGGAAACGGTTTGAACGTTTTTCTTTGTTAAAGGGTTTTAGGGTGGGGACAGGGAGGGTATTGTACCATTCATAGGGTGTCTGAGGTGCCAATTAGCCTAGATCAGTTCAGAAAGTAGAATGAGAATAATCACATGGAACATCAAGGGGCTCCGTTCCCCCCACAAAAGGACGATGGTCCTACGGTATCTTAAAAAGATGAAACCGGATGTGGTCATGCTACAGGAATCCCATCTCACGGAGCGGGACTTCTTCCGTCTCAGAAAATCTTGGGTGGGGGAGGTCCATGGTTCAGCGGCAGTACAGGGGAAGGCGGGGGTGGTGCTACTTATTAATAGGAATACCACTTGTAAAATTACAAACCAAGAGGCAGACACAGAAGGGCGATTACATAAAGTCCACTTGGAGACGCCAGCGGGGAAATTGGTTCTCTTGAATGTGTATGCCCCGAACACACCTGATAAGCAATTTTTCCGCCGATTAGGGACTTCTATCCTACAGGATAGCGGTAGTAATGTTTTGATTGGTGGGGATTTCAACTGTGTTATGGAAGAATCGGAAGATAGGAAGCGTACTAATAAGAGGGAGAGTAGGGGGGGACAAGGGCAGAGTCTGGTCAGCGCACTTTGTGACAATGCCGGCCTGACGGATATATGGAGACATTTCAATCCTGAGGAGAGGCAATTCACCCACTTTTCGCACGTCCATTTGTCTTGGTCCCGATTGGACTATTTTTTATCCAACGCATCATTGGTGGGAAGGGTGGAATCCGTTGAAATTGGAGACTTGGTAATTTCCGATCACTCTCCGGTGGTGCTTAATCTACAGGATCTACATCCTAAGGGTTCGGACATTCTGTGGCGATTCCCGGGGTCTCTGGGAGCAGATGACCACTTTAGAGCACTGTTGAAAAGATGGTGGGAGGAGTACACTAGGGACAATTTCAGCCACACAGGGACACCAGGGCTGTTTTGGGATGCAGGCAAAGCGGTGTTAAGGGGGAGAATAATGTCATACATGGCGGCCAAAAAGAGAGCTCTTAGAGGAAAATTTGATAGAGCGACGATTCAGCTTAGAGGAGCGTACACTACTTTCCTAGAACATCCTAGTAAGGACAATAAAGATAAGTGGGTAGCGGCGAAAGACCAATTTGAGATGCAGCAAAAAAGGCTGGAGAACCTCTTGGGAGATAGGCTGAAAGCATCTTTATTTAGATTTGGCAACAAATCTGGTCGATTATTGGCCAATCTGGTCAGGAATAGGAGGGGGCCATCAGGGATACTATGTCTCAAAGATGACGCAGGTATCTTAGCGAAGGATCCCAGAAAGATTAACTCCATACTGGCAAGATACTACGAGAACCTTTATACCCAGAGGCCCTGTGATAACTCCAAAGGGAAAGAGTTTCTCAAAACTATTCAACTTAATGCAATATCTGCAGAGGATAGAGGGAGGCTGAATGCCAGCATCAGGGAGGAAGAAATAGAGGAGGTAATTAAAGGCATCCCACTGGCAAAGGCGCCAGGACCAGATGGTCTATCTGGGGATTTTTACAAAATACTTGTGAAGGAAGTGACACCCGTTCTCCTCAGAGTTTCAGAAGAAATTATTCAAAAACAGGTCATGTTACCGTCAGGAGATACGGCCTATATCAAGGTCCTCCACAAGAAAGGGAAAGATCCTCTATGCCCAGAGTCGTATCGACCCATTTCATTAATTAATCAGGACGTGAAGATCATCTCGAAGGTGATGGCCAACAGACTCGCGGGGCTGATGCCCAACTTAATTGGGATGCACCAGATGGGATTTATAAAGGGGAGGTCATCGGTTAAGAACATTCGGGCAGTCTTCGCAGTGCAGGATGCGGTGGAAAGGAGCACTCAGGGGGGTGGGTTGCAGGCCTTGTTAGGAATAGACGCTGAGAAGGCCTTCGACAACGTTAATTGGCAGTGGCTGAACGTAGTTTTGGATGAGATGGGCGTCACAGGGGAGTTCAGAAATTATTTGGCCGCCATGTATAGAACTCCGCAGGCGAGAGTGCACACTCCTGGTTTCGTATCGGCCCCAATTCAACTCCAAAAGGGTACCAGACAAGGATGCCCACTGTCACCTATGCTATTCAATATAGCCCTGGAACCACTAGCCTTACATTTGCTAAAATCGGACGCTTTCAAGGGCATAGGAGTAGGGTCGAGGGAGGTAAAAATCACGTGCTTTGCAGATGACATGCTTCTTTTCCTAGGAGATCCCATCCGTCACTTAGACGGGGTCCTGGAGATCCTCAACACCTTCGGGGAATTCTCAGGATTTAGAATAAATAGATCTAAATGTCAACTGCTACCTTTGGGAAACCAGAGGTCATTGCCAAAGAAACTGCAAGGGGTGGAAGTAGTTAGTACATTAACGTACCTGGGAATTAAATTAGGATCTAAGGGGTCGCTCACATATCATCTTAACTACCCCCCCCTGATAAACAAGATAGAGAAGGAGCTGGAGAGGTGGCAGGATTTACCGTTATCCATAATGGGGAGAGTGCAACTAATCAAGATGATCAGCTTCGCTAGACTGTTGTACCCCCTACAGAATATCCCACTATTACTACGGCACTCTGATGTGAATAGACTCCGGTCTGCCTTTACTAAGTTTGTTTGGAAGGGAAAGCGTCCCAGGATTAGTTACAAAAAGCTCACGATGGGCAAACTGCAGGGAGGCGCCCAACTTCCAAATATCAGATTGTACAACCTGGCGGCGATGTGGAGACATGTACAGGATTGGCTAGAGAACTCAAACTCGTTCTCCAATACCATATTAGAATCCCAATTGGCCTGCCCCTACACCTTAATCACTCTACTGCATCTTCCAATGAGACTACATCCGGCTGAGGTCAAACAAAGCTTGGTCTTGAGAGACACAATGGCGACGTGGCGACATGTTAGAAAAATGTTCAAAAGACCTATGTACATTTCACAAGCATTCCCGCTATGGACATCGCCTAACTTTAGAGCAGGGAGGGAGAGCAAGCTCTTTGCCGGATGGAAACATAAAGGGATTCATAAACTGGGAGACATAATAGAACCTTCATCGGGTTCTCTCTTAAAGTGGGGGGAGCTTCAGGAGAAATTTGGGTTGGGGCCCAATCACGTTTTTCAATATAAACAGATAGAAAGCTTTTGTAGATCCAATGTGACACATATCCAATCCTTGGGGGAAACGAAGGAATTCCTAGAGCTGTGCAAAAGGGGGGCTAGCAAGGGGATTCTCTCCAAAAACTACTCCAATCTACGCAACAAGGACACAGAAGGGGAGGAGGAGGCTCTTTTCAGGAGATGGGAGTCGCTTCTAGCAGACACTGACATACATCAAAAAATCCTTAAGGGATTGACACTGGTGCGCCAAGCGGTGGTAAACGAACAGTGGAGGGAAATTTTATTTAGATTGATACATAATTCCATTTACGCATTCAATATTCCCCATGGTCCGGAAACCACAGGGTACTTACAGGCCTGTCCAAAGTGTGGGAAAGATAAGGCTAATCTATACCATTGCATATGGGAATGTGAGAGTGTTCAGGGGTTTTGGCAACAAGTCAATCAATTTGTGAAGGATACCTGGAATATTTCTCTTATCTTCAATCCACAGGGGTTTCTATTTCACTTCATCATTAGAGAAACAGGCAAGGAGAGTGCAGAAGGAGCAGTGGTAACGCAGAAAGGGGTTCATTACACTCTTTTAGCAGCCAAGAAGTGTCTGCTGCGACACTGGCTGGTGCCGGAAGTACCTGAGATCTCAGAACTCAGGGACTGTCTGAAACAGGCGCTTTACATGGAACAGTTAGAAGTGGAGAGGAACAAAGATAGGGACGCAAAAGGTTTCCTAAAAAAATGGAAACAGTTTATTTCAACTCAATACACACCAACTGAGATAAAGTCAATTCTGGACCCGTTCAAATATACAGAGTATTATTTACTGGAAAGATTAAAAGGCACTCTGGGGAACCTGGACGTGGGAGATTGAGGAGGAGGGGAATGGTACAATATTGGGAGCTGTTTATGGGGTAAGCGTTAAGGGCAGGGAGGGAAGGTTTAGGGCTGGAAAAAGGGAGAAAATGAGAGGGAGAGACATTGATTGTTCAATAAGTCATGTGTATATGTCATGTAAAATCTGAGCAATGTAACTACGATTTCTGTTGACCACAACTGTTTAAAATTACTATGTATTGTCTTTCTCTCTCAAATAAAAAACTTTATAACAAAAAAAAAAAGAGCTGCTCCGGACCTTGTCTATCCTTGCCCACTGTGTCTAAGCTCTCGTGGGCCACATACAATTATACACGGTGGGCCTGTGGCATAACCTATCAATATGCCATGAATGTCTGTGATGAGATTCACCCAGTGTTGATGCTGTCATACCCTGTGTAATAATGGCAGTATATGCATCTATAAGGACAGGCAGTCCCCGACTTATATCTGTCCCCTAGTTACCAACGGAGACTTATGGGGCATGCTGGCACTTGTAGTTCCATGTTACAGAGCAGATAGTAGCTGTGGAACGACAAGTGCCAGCATGCCACAGCAGTACATGAGGTGAAAATGAGGTGAAATCTTCTTAAAGGGGCACAGACTGCAAAATAAATGTAAAAACCCTTCCCTGCACTATCTGAAACTAAAAAAAAAACCTTTTGTGCTGGAGTCACATTTAATGCGCCTTGCGAAATTATTCGGCCCCCTTGAACTTTTCAACCTTTTGACACATTTCAGGCTTGAAACATATATATTTATATGATATAAAATTTGACTTTTTTGGTGAAGAATCAACAACAAGTGGGACACAATTGTGAAGTGGAACGAAACTTATTGGATATTTTAAACTTTTGCAAAAAGTAAAAAACTGAACAGTGGGGCATGTAAAATTATTCGGCCCCCTTAAGTGAATACTTTGTAGCGCCGCCTTTGGCTGCGATTACAACTGCAAGTCGCTTGGGGTTTGTCTCTATCAGTTCTGCACATCGAGAGCCTGAAATTCTTGCCCATTCTTCCTTGGCCACAGCTGGAGCTCAGTGAGGTTGGATGGAGAGCGTTTGTGAACAGCTGGAGCTCAGTGAGGTTGGATGGAGAGCGTTTGTGAGCAGCTGGAGCTCAGTGAGGTTGGATGGAGAGTGTTTGTGAGCAGCTGGAGCTCAGTGAGGTTGGATGGAGAGTGTTTGTGAACAGCTGGAGCTCAGTGAGGTTGGATGGAGAGCGTTTGTGAGCAGCTGGAGCTCAGTGAGGTTGGATGGAGAGTGCTTGTGAACAGCTGTAGCTCAGTGAGGTTGGATGGAGAGTGTTTGTGAACAGCTGGAGCTCAGTATGGTTGGATGGAGAGCGTTTGTGAACAGCTGGAGCTCAGTGAGGTTGGATGGAGGCGTTTGTGAACAGCTGGAGCTCAGTGAGGTTGGAGGGAGAGCGTTTGTGAACAGCTGGAGCTCAGTGAGGTTGGATGGAGAGCGTTTGTGAGCAGCTGGAGCTCAGTGAGGTTGGAGGGAGAGCGTTTGTGAACAGCTGGAGCTCAGTGAGGTTGGATGGAGAGCGTTTGTGAGCAGCTGGAGCTCAGTGAGGTTGGATGGAGAGCGTTTGTGAGCAGCTGGAGCTCAGTGAGGTTGGATGGAGGCGTTTGTGAACAGCTGGAGCTCAGTGAGGTTGGATGGAGAGCGTTTGTGAGCAGCTGGAGCTCAGTGAGGTTGGATGGAGAGCGTTTGTGATCAGCTGGAGCTCAGTGAGGTTGGATGGAGAGCGTTTGTGAGCAGCTGGAGCTCAGTGAGGTTGGATGGAGAGCGTTTGTGAACAGCTGGAGCTCAGTGAGGTTGGATGGAGAGCATTTGTGAGCAGCTGGAGCTCAGTGAGGTTGGATGGAGATCACAGCTGGAGCTCAGTGAGGTTGGATGGAGAGCGTTTGTGAACAGCTGGAGCTCAGTGAGGTTGGATGGAGAATGTTTGTGAACAGCTGGAGCTCAGTATGGTTGGTTGGATTGCGTTTGTGCGCTGCTGGAGCTCAGTGTGGTTGGATGGAGTGTGTTTGTGAACAGCTGTAGCTCAGTGAGGTTGGATGGAGAGCGTTTGTGAGCAGCTGGAGCTCAGTGAGGTTGGATGGAGAGTGTTTGTGAACAGCTGGAGCTCAGTATGGTTGGATGGAGAGCGTTTGTGAACAGCTGGAGCTCAGTGAGGTTAGATGGAGAGCGTTTGTGAGCGGCTGGAGCTCAGTGAGGTTGGATGGGGTGCGTTTGTGAACAGCTGGAGCTCAGTGAGGTTGGATGGAGAGCGTTTGTGAGCAGCTTCTTCCACATGTTTGGTGTCTCCCAGCCGACCCCTTCTTCCACATGTTTGGTGTCTCCCAGGTGGCTTGTTGCAAACTTTAAACCAGACTTTTTATGGAGATCTTTGAGAAATGGCTTCTTCTTGCCTCTTCCATAAAGGGCAGATTTGTGCAGTGACTGATTGTTGTCCTATGGACAGACTCTCCCTCCTCAGCTGGAGATCTCTGCAGTTCATCCAGAGGGATCATGGGCCTCTTGGCTGCATCTCTGATCAGTCTTCTCCTTGTTTGAGATGAAAGTTTAGAGGGACGGCCGGGTCTTGGTAGATTTGCAGTGGTCTGACACTCCTTGCATTTCAATAGGATCGCTTGCACAGTGCTCCTTGGGATGTTTAAAGTTTGGGAAATCTTTTTGTATCCAAATCTGGCTTTAAACTTCTCCACAACCGTATCATGGACCTGCCTGGTGTGTTCCTTAGTCTTCATGATGCTCTCTGCCCTTTAAACAGAACCCTGAGACTATCACAGAGCAGGTGCATTTCTACGGAGACTTGATTACACACAGGTGGATTATATTTATCATCATCAGTCATTTAGGACAACATTGGATCATTCAGAGATCCTCACTGAGCTTCTGGAGTCAGTTTGCTGCACTGAAAGTAAAGGGGCCGAATAATATTGCACGCCCCACTTTTCATTTTTTTACTTTTTACAAAAGTTTAAAATATCCAATACATTTCGTTCCACTTCACAATCGTGTCCCACTTGCTGTTGATTCTTCACAAATTATTTTTTTTTATATCTTTATGTTTGAAGCCTGAAATGTGGCAAAAGGTAGAAAAGTTCAAGGGGGCCGAATACTTTTGCAATTCAATGTAATATACCTGTTCCGACTTACATACAAATTCAACTTAAGAACAAACCTACAGTCCCTATCCCGTTCGTAACCTGGGGACGGCCTGTACTTACCTGAGTGCCATTTTTATTGTACACGTACTGCTAACTTTATTCATATATGACCCCATTCCCCACCCCCTGCCCCATTATTTTATGACATAAAAATATGCAGTTTTGGTAAAACATTTATTAATCAGTAAATCTGAGACCAAAAAATATTACAACAGAGTGAAAAATAAAATATTACAAAATGAAATGTCAACAACACATAAAATACACAACTTATAAAACCAACATAAAGTTTAACAAAATTGACTATAAAACAGGACAAATGTCTATGGGGTAGAAAATGGGCGTTCATTTAAAGGGACAGTCGCAAAATAGACTATCGTGACGTGCCATTCGGACATGGAAAACCACACCCCCGACACGGAGACCACCGCTTTACTGTGACAGTCTGTATACGAGACACCAGTTACAGCTTCTCTAAACCAGAATGTGTTACAAAAATGACCATGAATAGATACAGATACACACATGATGGCTTCTTCCAGTGTGTATTACATGACTGATCCATAAAGTCCAACCTGCTGTTTTCATGCTGTGTTGATCCAGAAAAAGGAAGCAGAGAATCACATGTCTAAGTATAATAGGTGCTGATTCTATTTCTGGGACCTACACTTATCTCGGGAATGGGTCCCAGAAAGTGTTGGCTCAGGATGAAGAGCCGGTCACGCATGCGCACAACTCTTCAATCAGTACTATGGTAGGAGTACAGCCGAACACAGTGCTCCCCTGTACAAGGAACTCCCATAGAATGGAATGGAGAACACAGCGCTCCCCTGTACAAGGAACTCCCATAGAATGGAATGGAGAACACAGCGCTCCCCTGTACTGGGAACTCCCATAGAACAGAATGGAGAACACAGTGCTCCCCTGTACTGGGAACTCCCATAGAGGAGAATGGAGAAAACAGTGCTCCCCTGTACTGGAAACTCTCAATGAACTGAATGGAGAACACAGTGCTCCCCTGTACTGGGAACTCCCATAGAACAGAATGGAGAACACAGCGCTCCCCTGTACTGGGAACTCCCATAGAACAGAATGGAGAACACAGCGCTCCCCTGTACTGGGAACTCCCATAGAGGAGAATGGAGAACACAGTGCTCCCCTGTACTGGGAACTCCCATAGAACTGAATGGAGAACACAGCGCTCCCCTGTACTGGGATGTGCCATAGAACAGAATGGAGAACACAGCGCTCCCCTGTACTGGGAACTCCCATAGAACAGAATGGAGAACACAGAGCTCCCCTGTACAAGAACTCCCATAGAACAAAATGGAGAACACTGCGCTCCCGTGTACTGGGAACTCCCATAGAACAGAATGGAGAACACAGCGCACACCTGTACTGAGAACGCACATAGAACAGAATGGAGAACACAGCGCTCCCCTGTACTGAGAACGCACATAGAACAGAATGGAGAACACAGTGCTCCCCTGTACTGGGAACTCCCATAGAACAGAATGGAGAGTCATGTGCAAGCGTGTCCTGTTCTCCATTCTGAGCCAACACGTTTGCAGGTCTATTCCTGAGATAAGTGCAGGTCCCAGAAGTGGAACCCGCACCTATCAGACTTTGATGGCAGATCCTATCAATATACCATCAAAGCCTATGGTGGGATCACCCCTTTAATAACCACTATCTATCTTTCGTGTGGGGGTAAATATCATTTGTCGGCAGCAAATTTCTGTGTGTAAACGGAACATAACATAATAAGGGCGCGTTCACACGGCAGTGGACAAATACCGGTCGGTTTACCCGGCCGGTATTTGTCCGGTTTTGCGGCCGTCCCCACGGCCTCGGGGTGGACGGCTTTTCTCCGCCATGAGCGGAGAAGAGCCCTCCCGGAAACCGGACAGAAGATGGTGCTTAATCAATGTGTTTTGAGCGGCCCGTGGGCGGAAAAACCGCCCGACGGAAAACCCGTGCAGTGGGGACTGCTGCACGGGTTTTCCATAGAGCACAATTGTGCTCATTTTCGGACGGTTTTTCAGGCGGTCTGAAAAGCCGCAAACCGGCTGAGTAACACGTGGCGTGGGGACATGCCCTAATTGTGAAAGGCCGCACAAACCATCGTAAGTTATAGACCGTTCATCATCAGATTGGGCAACTGGGAGGCTCCTTTGAAGGTGCGTATAGCGGTGTATAGCGGTGCGTGCACTAATCGACTTACAGTAAGTCAGTCGTTGCTCCTTAGGCCAGATTCACACGGCGTATAGCGGTGCGTGCTGTGTGCAGCACCATACACCTGCTGCGTGTACTTCTAAAGTGCTCCAGCCCGGCCACCATTCACCCTCCCTTTTTCCCGACCGCAGAATTTGCTGTAAAATCATAGCACTCAATGAGTATTTGCTGGGCGTACTTCGAGCAATTACACGCTGAAGTATGCCCCCGCAAATATGCCATGTGACCATGCCCTTACAAGCAATTACAGCCCTAAAATACTACAAATTAATGGTTGCCAGCATCCAACACTAGAGGGAGCTGAGGAGCTGACTGCAGACAGATTTATTATGGAGTTCAGTGTATAAACTGTTTGCATATGTAGCACTATAGCATATGGTCACTACTAAGAATAAGGAAATAGGAGCTCCCTGTTCTTGTTTTTTTTTGAATATCCTAATCACATGTTACATGTTTTGCCCAAAAAAAAAACAAAAAATGAGGGGGCGCAAAGGTTCACACCATCCATGGTGTACAGCTCCAGCCCTTCTATGCATGGGCCCCCGTAGAACATGGAGGGGCTGCCTCTATGCTAAGTATATCCTTGATGTGATTACATCAAGTACATCGGAGGGGGGAGGATTTACTTATATTCACAACTCTTCCATTGCCAAATTCTAAAGTGCAGAGTGATACCGTTCAGTGCGGCCATCATGGCGGCCATCAGAGCAGAGTGATCTCGCTAGGCGGGAGCGTTAGCCACTTATCACGACTTAGAAGAAGGTTTTCCATGTGAACTGCGACCACCCTGCATAACTCCAGGCCCTGCAGGAAAAAGGAGATGAGGTTAGATGCAAAGAAATAAAATGCCCCCGACTCAGCCGTAAGCATGTATTAATGTCCTAAACTTTCATGGAATGTGAAACCTTAAAGGGGTTTTCTCAATTTCAAGGATTAGCCCTTTTAAAAATGTAGGGGGAAAAGTAAAATGGGAATTTTTTTTTTTACTAAATACCCTTGCTCTTTTGATATTTCCCCCGGTTAGGGAATAAGAAGATTGCATTTTGCACACAAGTGTTTTCTTGGTTACCGTTTCCCTAACTCCCTTTCCCGAATTTAAAAGAAAAAAGGCAGGGGAGTGACGTTTACCATGGTCCCGGATAAAGATTAAAAATTTTCCCCTTAAAAACTTTGCCCGCTTTTTTTTCCTACAGAATTTTAATCACCTGCGGGTTAAGTCCCAAAGTAATGCTCCCCTAGTTATTTGAGGAGCTAAATATGCTAAAACAATGCTTATAGAACCACCCACTTCTGGACCGGCAGGGGGAGACTGAAGCGGGGGCTGTTTACTCTGAGGGGGAGAACACCCCTTTTTTTTTTTTAAAAAACCCTCGGTTTTTTTTTGATTGGTTTTTGGTTTTCTGGGGGATTTTTTTAAAATGGGGGGAAAGGGGGTGCTATAGCCTATGCTGCATGACTACTCTCCCAGCAGCCCAACCCCGAAAGAGCAGGTTTTTAAAAGGGGGGGCAAAACAGTATTTTTATGGGCACCAGCCACAGCCTTTGGGGTAATTGTATTTTTTCCCCCAAGGGCCCTAGTTTTTAATTTTATGTCACCAGCACAGCCCCGTGTATTGTATGGTCCCAGCCACAGGGCCCTAGTGTATTTTATGGTCCCCCAGCCATTGTATTGGGATGGTTTACCAACCACAGCCATAAATGTATTGAAAGGTCACCAGCCACGGGCCCTAGTGTATTGGGAAAGGGCCTAGCCTAGTGTATTGTTTTGGTCACCAAACCACAACCCTAGTTGGGGATTGGGATGGTTCCCCTAGCCTAAATGTTTTTGTAGGGCACCAAACCATAGTGTATTGTATTTGGCCCCCACAGCCATAGTGTATTGTATGGTCACCAGCCATAGCCATAGTGTATTGTATGGTCACCAGCCACAGCCATAGTGTATTGTATGGTCACCAGCCACAGCCATAGTGTATTGTAAAGGTACCCGCCTTTTTAAAGGGTTTTTCCCCCACCATTTTGTTTTTGTATGGTCACCGGGCCCCAGGCCCTATTTTAAAAATTGGTCACCGCCCCCAGGGCCCTATTGGGATTGTATAGTCACCAGCCACAGCCATAGTGTAAATTGGGATGGGCCCCAGCCACAGCCATATGTATTGGGAAAAGGTCACCACCATAGCCATAGGGTATTGTATGGGGCACCCGCCCGGGCCCTAAATGTATTGTATGGGCACCCCCACAGCAAGTGTATTGTATGGTTTACCACCCCAGCCATAGTGTATTGTTTTTGGTCCCCCCACCAAACCATAGTGTATTGTATGGTCACCAGCCATAGCCATAGTGTATTGTATGGTCACCAGCCACAGCCATAGTGTATTGTTTTGGTCAAACCCCCAAAGTTTATTGTATGGTCCCCCAGCCCCTAGGGGTTTTTGTTTGGGCCCCCACCCTTTTGCCATAGTGTATTGGTTTTGGGCACCCCCATAGTGTTTTTTGTAAGGGCACCAGCCCCCAGCCATAGTGGTTTTTTGGGATGGTCCCCGCCCAGCCCCCCAACCCATATGTATTTTAAGGTCCCCCGCCCCTAGGGGGTATTGTTTGGTCCCCCCCAAAAAGCCCAGCCATAGTTAAATTTTATGGCACCCGCCACAGCCTAGTGTTTTGGGAAAGGTCCCCCAGCCACACCCCAAAATAAACTGATGGGCCCACCACAGCCCTAGTGTAATTTTATGGTTTACCAGCCATAGCCATAATGTAAATTTTATGGGGCCCCCAGCCCTAGTTTTAAATTTTTTTCACCCGCCACAGCCATAGTGTATTGTATGGTCACCAGCCACAGCCATAGTGTATTGTATGGTCACCAGCCATAGCCATAGTGTATTGTATGGTCACCAAACCATAGCCATTTTGTGTATTTTATGGTCACCCCCACAAACCATGTGTATTTTAAAGGGCAACCCCGCCATAGTGTATTGTATGGTCCAAGCCATAGCCCAAAAAAGTTTTTTGTTTTGTCACCAAAACCATAGCCATAGGTTTTTAAATTTTATGGGGCACCCCCATAGTGTATTGTTTGGCACCAGCCACAGCCATAGTGGGATTGTAGGTCCCCCAGCCATAGCCCCTATGTTTTTGTATGGTCACCAGCCATTTGCCAAAAGGTTATTGTAGGCACCAACCACAGGCCCCCGTGTTTTTGTATGGTCACCACCAAAGTGTAATTTTTATGGGGTTTAACCCGCCATAGCCATGTGTATTTTTTATAGTCACCAGGGCCCTAGCCATAGTGTTTTTTATTGGGCACCCGCCCAACCATAAGGGGTTTTTGATGGGCACCAGCCATAGCCATTGTGTTTTTTTTTTTAAAGGTCACCCGCCACGCCATAGTGTATTGTATGGTCCCCCACCATAGTGTTTGTATGGGGCACCAGCCCCAGCCTTTGTGATTGTATGGTCACCAGCCTTTGTGGGAAAAGTTAAAGGGCACCCCGCCCTAGCCAAAAGTGTATTGTATGGTCCCAAACCCGCCCTAGTGTATTGTTTTTGGCACCGCCTTTCCAAAATTTTATTGTAATAGTCCCCCGCCAACCTAGTGGGATTGTATGTCCCCAGGGCCCTAGCCATAGTGTATTGTTATAGTCCACCCGCCCAGGCCCTAGTGTATTGTATTGTCACCAGCCAAAACCCCTAGTGTTTTTGAATTTGTCACCAAACCATAAACCCCTAGGGAATTGTATGGGCACCAAACCATTTCCATAGTGTATTGTATGGGGCCCCCAGGGCCAAAAGCCATTTGTGTATTTTTGGTCACCGCCAAAAGTTAAAATTATGGGCACCACCAAAAGCCATAGTGTATTGTATAGTCACCAGCCACAGCCATAGTGTATTGTATGGTCACCAGCCATTTGCCATAGGGGTATTGATTGGGCACCACCACAAACCCTATTTTAAATTTTATGGGCCCACCACAGCCATTTGTGTATTGTTTTGGTCACCCGCCATAGCCCTAGTGTATTGTTTTGGGGCAAAACCCGCCTTTGTGTTTTTTATGGGCCCCCAGCCAAACCCTATGTATTTTTTTGGTCACCCCGGGCCCCACCCTTTTTTGTATTTGGGAGGGCCACCAGCCATAGCCCATAGTGTATTTTTATGGGAAATTTCTGGATTTTTTGTTTCCCCAGGGTATTTAAACCTGTTTTGGGGGCCAATCTCTGCAGATAAAACCCCGCCGTCCTCCCCCTGGAAATGGGAAATCTTTTCATTTTTGATAAGGAAACCTAAAAATGATTTTAATGAAAAAGGGGTTTAAAGAGAGGGGGAAAAACCCGGGGAACCCCCCCACTGCCCCCCTGGGAATGGAAATCAGGGGCCATTGGTTTTTAAAACCGGGGAAAAAAGAAAGTTTACATTTTAAAGGGTTCCCCCAAAAAAGAACCCAAAAAGTATAATAACGCCTTCACAAACAGGGAAACAGGAAGTGGTTTTTTAAAGGTTTTAAAATTTTTACAAACAAGCCCGTCCCCATGGAAAAATGATTAGACCCCCGATAAGAAAGGGGAAAAGGGAAAATTTGGGAAAACTTTTTTAGGGTTTTAAAATAAGAAGGAAATGGTTTAATGGTCTGTGCTGCCCTATGCAAACAGCAAGTAAATTTTAAAAACCCTTTTTAATTTTCTTTCTTGTTTTTTTGTACCCCTGTTTTTTTTAAAGTATTTTTAAAAAATTTTTGGGGGTGACAAAGCGGGTTTTTAAAAGTAGTTTTCCCTACCAAATGCTTGTCTTTTAGTTTTTTGCAAAGGGAAAATTTAAAATTTCCAGCATGGCCCCACCACAAAAGGGCCCAAAAACCATGTTTTTAATCGAAATTTGTTGATTAGTAAAATTGTTTTAAAATGTTTTGGGTGGCAAAGATGGTCAGTAGCTGCCGGTACTCAGCTGTACTATTGGAAAATTTCAATGCCATCATGCCACACCACACAGGCTAAAAAAAATTTTCTAATCGTAGGGGGGGTAGTTTTTTAATGTTTTTAATATGTGTGGGGTGGCTTTATGGCAAATTATATTTTCCCCAGTAACTGCCTGTACTCAGCTGCTACTAGGGGAAAAACAAGTGCCAGGCATGCCACACCACACAGATTCACACATGTACTAATCGGTATGGGGGTGAAGGATTAGTACAGGATGGGCACTTATAGTTTCCACAGTAGCTGCCTGTTCTCAGCTGCTACTGTGGAACTACAAGTGCCAGCAAGCCACACCACACAGATTCAACACATGTACTAATCGTATGGGTGTATAGTACAGGATGGCAATTATAGTTCCACAGTAGCTGCCTGTACTCAGCTGCTACTATGGAACTACAAGTGCCAGCATGCCACACCACACAGATTCAACACATGTACTAATCGTATGGGTGTAGATTAGTACAGGATGGCACTTATAGTTCCACAGTAGCTGCCTGTACTCAGCTGCTACTATGGAACTACAAGTGCCAGCATACCACACCACACATGTTAAACACAATCTAGACCCATACGATTAGTAAATGGGTTGAACCTGTGTGGTGTGGCACTAGTAGTTCCCGAGCAGCATCTACAAAAACACACTAAACTGCAATCATACGATTAGTACATGTGTTTATCCTGAAATAGGGGAGGGAGGGCGGTTTACTGTACAGTGGTTCATATACAATTGTCCTGATGAAGGGACAAGCCTCAACAGTCTCCTAATTAGGAATGTAGGCTTTTATGCGGCGTGATGTCAGCACACAAGTCATGCCTCATAATAGCCCCTATTCTTAACTAGGAGACCGTCAAAATTTGGGGACTGCTTATTGCAATTGTCCCATGTAATCAGGGAAGTCATCAAGGACATGGGCTGGGGCCCTAGATGCTTTGGCTGTATGGGGCCCAACACCGAATACAGATATTTCACCCCAATTTTACTTTCACCATTGTTACCTGTAATGACTGATTTGCTGCCTCACCCCTTCCCCGGTGTTATATCACACAGCGTATAACGGGCAGCCGCTGCTTTACCTGCTCCAGCTGCAGCTGTGTGACCCGTTGTGACATCATATCGCCCATCATGACATCAACATACGGGTAGCTGAATCCCGGCGCGGGGCGCTGCGTGCGAGTGCTCTGGATGTCATTCAGAGGGAACGTCACCATCAGCTCCTGGAAAAAACATTGATTAACATGAACTAAGACCGAAAACCCTTCTCCAGTGCACGAACCCCGGAGCTCCTTACTGAATGCTTCACGTATGTGTCTACACTGCACAGAAAAAACGTCAGTTTTTTCAGCGCTTTTCGTTTTCTAAAAACACTGGAAAAACGACTGAAATCATCTCCCAGACTCTATAGTAAAAACGTCCTGCTTTTTACTGCTTGTCTTTTGCAACATGTTCTAAAAAAACGCCAGAGCCGGGCAGAAAATTTACTACAGGAGTCTATGGAAAGCGCCGGACGTCTTTTGGTGCGTTTTTTGCCGCTATTTTTCAATGAAAACCCTCCCAGGAGACCCAAGTCCCACCTATAGTGGGTGTTAATAAAGCTTATATCGTATCAAATCTGCATACAAGTGTCCGATGTGTCCTTGTTTGTACCGTTCATAATAAAATGATCATGCTTTGGTCGCTAGTTTTTTTGCGCAATTCATATTTTTTCGCTAAAAATACAGGGTTTTTTTTACAGATTTCGGCGCTAATAAAGTTATCTTGCTCCTGACACTAAAAATACGTTTTTTTTACGGATTTTGGCGCTAAAATTCTTTTTGTTAAACAAATTTTGGCGCTAATAAAGTTATCTCGCTTCTGATGCTTAAAATAAGGTTTTCCTTTGGCGATTTTGCTTTTAAAATTTCCTTTTTGTGAAATTAAATTTTTTTCTTTAACATTTTTTTGGCGCTAATAAAGCTTTCTTGCTTCTGTCGTTTAAAAGATACTTTTTTTTATGGATTTTGGCGCTGAAATTCCTTTTTTAAAACATATTTTTGGCGTTTAATAAAAGTTCTCGCTTCTGTCGCTAAAAATACTTTTTTATGGATTTTGGCGCTGTTGAAATTCCTTTTTTCTTAACATATTTTGGTGCTAATAAAGTTATCTCACTTCTGTCGCTAAAAATACGTCTTTTTACGGATTTTGGCGCAAGAATCCTTTTTTTGATGGATTTTGGCGCTGAAATCCTTTTCTTAACATATTTTGGTGCTAATAAAGTTATCTCACTTCTGTCGCTAAAAATACGTCTTTTCACGGATTTTGCCGCAAAAATCCCTTTTTTTTACGGATTTTGGCGCAAGAATCCTTTTTTTTTTTTTTAAGGATTTTGGCGCTGAAAATCCTTTTTCTTAAACATATTTTGGGCTAATATAAGTTCTTCACTTTTTGATGCTAAAAAAATACTTTTTTTATGGATTTTTAGCACCAAAAATCCAACAAAAAATGGACTTTAGGGCCAAAATCCGTAAAAAAAAAACGTATTTTTGGCGACAAAGGCGAGATGACTTTATTAGCGCCAAAATCCGTTAAACTGGACTACGAGATTGGACATTTTTTAAAATGCAATAAATGTGCTTTACATTCCCTTTTGTATGGAGGAGTTACATCCAATGGCTTAATTTATGCAGAGATTAAAAAACAGACTTGAAGACAAGCAAACAACGTGTGTAAAAAACGCGCTGAAAAACGCAAATCGCGGCAAAAAACTGCCGTTTTTTCAGCTGCTTTTGACAGGAGGGGACAGAAAACTCAGCTTCATGAACGTTTTTAGTAATTCGTTTTCAGGTAGTTTTTTTGTCCACTGCAGGGGAGACAGAGCCTAAATCTTAACAATTGTAAAATAAACCCTTCTGCAATTTTCCAATATATTTTGTATAACAATTCCTCTCCATTTTCAACACCTGTGCTTGCTGTCAGTGAACATTTGGCTACTGAATACCTATTCTGGTCATGTCCAGCTGACACAGGTGAAGGGTTTGGTACCAGAGGTGTAACTTGAAGCTCCTGGGCCCTGGTGCAAAAAGTGAAATGGGCCCCCCCAGTTACCATGTGCCATTTACAATACTGGTGTCTTCTTATGTGACAGAGGGACTCTTTGGCCCCCTCAGGCTGTAGGGCCCAGTAGCGACTGCTACCGCTGCTCCCCCTATATCTACGCCCCTGTCTGGTACAGTATATTGTACTGTTTGAGCTGCACTTACAGGATATTGTACTGTTTGAGCTGCTCTTAGAATACTTGCCAAATTGTTCAGATACCAATCCGGGAGATTTTGGCCTTGTCTCACGAACGCCCCCGATCTGCCCAAAAATGGCCCTGGCACGCCCCAAAACAACCAGTTTCCGGGCGGAATTTGCATAGAACCTACCCCTTTGGCATCCAGATGTGTAGGAGACTCCCTGAAGACTCGGGAGGGTTGGTAAGTATGGTATAGACAAGGATATTTCCATTCAATAACAGCAATCAGAGATGATGAAGAAGTGAAATACAAAGGGGGTAAATGATGCTAGAAATCTACTCCAGGCCCTGGGTGACATAGATTTCCCTTTCAGACACCGAAACATGTCACAAAACTATTGAGCCTTAAAGGGGTTTTGCCAAGAAGTGAAGTTCCTTACCTCTTATCAACTCAGGAGAGAAGATAAACAAAGCATGAACGGCTGCAGGGGGGAGAGGGAGGGGGTTGAGCAGAGCCAGGAAGCAGGGAGCGTCTCTAATGCTTACTCAAATCATAACATTACAACCAGTGGATTCTCTATACAGCAGACAGCCTCATACACTGCACTTTTCTCCCCAGCCCCTTGCAAGCTCATTCATGTTCTCTGTCATCAGATAAGAAGTGCAAACATGCAAGCGTGGCCAGATCAACTCCTGTCAGTGTCCTGGTCGTGTCTAATGTAAACTTTCAGGAAACTAAGGGGGACTAAGCAATGCTGTAGCTCTCACAGGCTTCACTGTTTGTAATCACATATATTTAGAAAAGTGATTAAATACCCATTTTGGAGGATCTCACGTCAACATTACATCGTGGCAAAACCCCTTTAATATAGTTGGCCCTTAGTTCACTAGAGATTGATTTTAGCTACACTGTAGTGCCAGTAACTTTTCTTACCTACAGCTGCATACAGGATCTCTAGCTGATGCAACAGCCTCTGTTAGGTCACATGACCTGCTCTCTGATTGGCTGAAAGACACTGCGTGTTTGATGCCGACAGCAAGTCTGGCTTTCTATGAATTTCTATGAGACTGACTTTGAACCACCCATAAGAACGCATAGAGAGAATCACACAATCATGCTATGTGTTTCAGCAGCTCAGAGTGCAGGTCACATGATGAAGTGGCAGGAGTGAGAAATCCAGTATTCAGCTGCAGGTTGCATGACCAGGGGCAGCAGTGAGAAATCCTGTATTTAGCTGCAGGTCGCATGACCCAGGGGCAGCAGTGAGAAATCCTGTATTTAGCTGAGGTCACATGACCCAGGGCAGCAGTGAGAAATCCATGTATTTAGCTGAGGTTTTTTGCCCTGAACCAGGGGCAGTAGTGAGAAAAACCTGTATTCAGCTGCAGGTACATGACCAGGGGCAGCAAGGGGAGCAATCCTGTATTCAGCTGCAGGTCACATTTCCCCAGGGGCAGCAGTGAGACATCTGTATTTAGCTGCAAGTCACATGCCCCAGGGCAGCAGGGAGGATCCTGTAAATTTAGCTGCAGGTCACATGCCCCATGGCAGCAGTGAGAAATCCTGTATTCAGCTGCGGCACCAGAATATCCAGGGGGCAAAGCAAGTAAAAAATCCTGTATTCGCTGCAGGTCGCATGACCCAGGGGCAGCAGTGAGAAATCCTGTATTCAGCTGCAGGTCACATGACCAGGGGCATAGTGAGAAAACCTGTAATTTAGCTGCAGGTCACATGACCCAGGGCAGCAAGGGGAGGAATCCTGTATTTAGCTGCAGGTCACATGACCCAGGGGCAGCAGTGAGGAATTCTGTAAATTTAGCTGCGGTCACAAGAAACCGAGTGGGAGCAGTGAGAATCCTGTATTCAGCTGGGGGGTCACATTTATGCAGGGGCAGCAGTGAGAAACCCTGTATTCAGCTGCAGGTCACATGACCCAGGGGCAGCAGTGAGACATCCTGTATTCAGCTGCAGGTAAGCAAAATTACTGGCACTACTGAGCACCTAGAAGGAAAAAATAAAAACGGAGTGGTTCTTTAACGCCAATTTTAATCAATTTTCCCCAAAGTATATAAAAATGTTGCAGAAATTTTTAAGCCTTATTGATGGGAACTTCCTAGGCAGTGTTGCAAGCAAATGTTGCACACAGTACACATGTAATATATACTCATAGGACCTACATGTGTGGTGTGGCTTGCTGGCACTTGTAGTTCCATAGTAGCAGCTGAGTACAGGCAGCTACTGTGGAACTATAAGTGCCATCATGCCACACCATACATATGTAATACATACTCATAGGACCTACATGGACCACCATACAGGATCTATGTATGTGTTTCTGTTGTGCAGGGCCACTATCAGGGCAGTACTATAACAGGAGCCCTGATCAAATTGGTGCAAGATAGGAACTGGTAATGGGTGGGGGACCCAGGTGCTTCAGCTGTATGGGGCCCTTGCTGTTGTCTGTGTGGCCCCTAGAGTCAGTCAGCCGCAGCCTCAGATACATACATGGGTTTCTTTGTTGAGGAAGTTGAGCCCGTTCTGATTGATGGCGAGTATACACGGGGAGATGACCATGTTGTTGCTGCAGCTTAGGATATAGAAGAAAGAAGAGCCGAACGTGGGGAAAGCGCTGACCAGACCTGCGGAGAGGAGGCAAGAGATGCATGAATGCAATGCAGCAAACTGTTCCTGTTCAAAGTGTAAGTTTAAAGGGGTTGTCTCACTACAAGGATTGCTCTTAATGTTAAATATCTTCCAAAAACAAATCACTTTGCAATATGTCTCCATTAACAGTGTCATACCTATTCCTAGATATCCCTCTGCATCAGCTCCTCATCGCTATATCAGACCTGTTTAATCTCTCTGCTCTGTCCATGGTTGCTATAGCTACAGACCTGTTCAATCTCTCCTGATAGGCTGCCAGCACTGGTTGCTATAGCTACAGACCTGTTCACTCTCTCCTGATAGGCTGCCAACGCTTGTCGCTATAGCTACAGACCTGGTGCCCTCAGCAGCTCATCATTGCAGGGCAGTAAATTCAAAAAGGAAACTGAGAAAACAGGACAGAGGTTTGATGAATCAATGTAGTAAGACAATCCCTTTAAAGGGACACTACCATCAATTTTTTCCTTTTCACATATTGGCAAGCAATATGCAACTATTATATGGATTTTTTATATTGGGTGGTTGTTGGTCATTACTCTCCCTGACTTCCCTTCTATGATATCTGATAGCACAGCAGTGAGCGGATTGCTTGATGGTCCTTCTTTCTGGTTGCATCTGAGAAGTGTACATATTATCATCTTTACCTAATAAGTTTGAAGAAACCCCCTGTCCTAAAAGACTACCCTATTTTCCTTTCATGTATTGCTCGTGGTCTAGTATAATTTTATCCATCCCTGTGGAGAGAACAATCATTCTGTCATTACCTACTATTTGTAACGAGACTATGTAGAGATAGGTAGCAGCTGAAGTACAGCGAGATTAGTCTTCCCTGCCAAAGTTCTCTTTCACAGATAGAGAAGAACAATATTTTCTATGACATTTTTAATTGCATAGCACTGTTGAAAAAAAAAAAATTCTAAAAAAAAAAGATTTCTCGCCAATGTCATTGGGGGACACAGCACCTTGGGTATAGGCCCTCGCCCTGACACTAGGCGGACCCTCTTTTTGCCCCTCGCCTTCTCATTCTTGAGAGCGAGCGTTTCATTGTTTAGACGTGGTCAGGGCCGTTCGGATCTACCTCTCTGTTACGGATCCTTTAGGCGCTCTGAAGCCCTCTTTGTCATTCCTGAGGGTCCGCGCAGGGGCCTGGCAGCCTCTAAGGCCACCATTGCCAGCTGGATCCGGTCTGTAATTTCGGGAGCCTATCAGTCTAGGGGCGAGCCCCTTCTGTTTCGGGTCACTGCTCACTCCACACAAGCGGTTGGTGCCTCCTGGGCGGTTCGGCATCGGGCTTCAGCTTTACAGGTTTGCAAAGCTGCCACCTGGGCTTCGGTCCATACTTTTTCTAACTTCTACCAGATCCATACCTTGGCCTCGGCTGACGCAAGCCTTGGCCGTAAGGTGCTTCAGGCAGCAGTGTGCTAATGCTTGTCAGTGCTGATGAATTTTTTTTAGTTGCCCACCCTCTGGGACTGCTCTTAGACATCCCAAGGTGCTGTGTCCCTCAATGACATTGGCGAGAAAACTGAATTTTGGTACTTACCGTAAAATCCTTTTCTCGTCCGATTCATTGGGGGACACAGGTCCCTCCCTCATTTTGTCTCCATAGAATTAGGGTTCTCATTTGTTCCTCCTCTCGGCCACGGCTTTTGTACCAACTGATCAGCCTGGCGTCAGCAGGAGGGATTTTTTTTTTTTTGAAGCCCTAAGAACGTGCAACTAACACCAAAATGCACAAAAAAAAAGTGCAACACAAGTGCCACACAAAAACAGTGCATCAGGATACGGTCTATCGCAGACCCATACTTAAAAGTAATGGGTCCCCCATATACCTGGAACGGAAAGAGTATCCCTGCCTGGCCAGAAGGCACCTGCACAGGAATACACAAAACGTATTCCCTTCTGCCGAAGCAGAGAGAGAACAAAATGCTCCCCCACCGAGCCAAAAAGGCATCCGCATGGGGTCGCACCCAAAAAAAACCCTACTGCCGAAGCAGAGAAAGAACAAAATGCTCCCCCACCGAGCCAGAAGGCATCCGCATGGGGACTCACAAACGGTCCTACTGCCGAAGCAGATCGAACCTACGAAACAGCACCTGGCATCGGAATGGCCGGCCACACCAAACCTCAACCAAGTGCAGTCCAGGTAGCCGACTCCGAAGAGTGCCGGGGTTTGCAGGGGAGAAAGGAACCAGATGGCCACACATTCTCCCCCTAGACCTCAGGGGGGTCCCAGAAGGGTACCGCATCCCAAAATCCTACACAAATAGTGACAAACAAAACACACGTGACGTGAAAAATAAATAAGTGAATGTGCGCAGTGAGATACTGCCCAGACATCCGGACGGAGGGATATAGGCCACCGGGGCGGGCCTAGTGTCAGCCTCCTAGGGCAAGGGCCTTTACCCAAGGTGCTGTGTCCCCCAATAAATCGGACAAGAAAAGGATTTTACGGTACGTACAAAAACCCAATTTTCTCTGAGATTATTGGTTTTAACAATAATACTCCTTTCTGCTTGCAGCATCCCTGGTGAAACCAAAAAGTTCTATATCAGACCTGTACAACTTGGCAGGATGTGGGGGTCGGATTGCATGGCCCCAAACCGGACGGTACAACCCATTTTGGGGGTGGGGGGTTACACAAACCACACCCCTTCCTGGGTCATGTCAGGCTCCATGTTGTGCAAGCCTGTGCTATATAATATCAATGGCTTATCAAAAATTCCCCCCCCCCCCACCCACTGTATACAACTATCATCAAATTTGCTTGCCGGTCCCATGTTATAGGAGCGGAGGAGGCAGAAGAAATGAAATACCCAACGGCTTCACCATTGACAGAAAAAGTGCAGTTTCACATGTTGCACATTTTACATAAACACTACTAACTATGCCTGCATTTTTTCAAGCAAAAACTGCAGCGACCAGAAGTGGATGAATAGAGGGTGAATAGAGGGTGAAAATCAACCTCTAGTCACTGGGTGAATAGAGGTTGATTTTTTTATTTTTTTGGGGGGGCTGGGTTTAGACAAGCCTCGCCTTGTTGCAGGCCCCCAGGAATCTGATGGTCTTCATGCGGGCCGTATGTTGTGTAGGCTTGTTATAGACCTTTAGGCCATTTTCACACGGCTTAAACCAGAACGTAATTCGGTACATAATTACGCGCCGGAGTGCGCTAATTACGTTCTGAAAACGTCTCATTCATTACGGTAATCCACAGTTACCATAGAGAAAAATGATATTACGTTCTCTCTCCTGCTCGGCGGGATAAAGCCGAGGGGGGAGATAATTGACAGGTCACTTTCTAGCGGCGTATATGCGCCGCTAGTAATGATTGTCTATGGGCGGCAAAGTGCCGGCCCCCCGACCCGCCCTGCCCCCGGCCACACAGCGTAATTGCGGGGCGTAATTATGTCCCGCAGTTAAACCGTGTGAACATAGCCTTAGGGCGACATGTAGGAACGGGGCTGCGCCAGAAGTCTGGCGTCTTTTCAGTCCGAAAACTAGCGCAGCCCCGTTTGCTCTATTTTGAAACAGGCGCACTCCAATATCAGGCACATTACAGAGCGCCCGCAGCGCTTTGTAATGCTCTTGAGATCGGGGTCATGCTGGAAGCGTCACACGAGAACCGTACAAAGCTGCACATTTATAGCTTCAGTACAGCAAACCCAGGCGCATTACTGCTGGGAACAGAGAGCACTTTAAAAGTGGTTTTTACCTGAGCCAGAAGTTGTCGCTTTGGGAGCTAAAAGCGCTAAATCTGTGACCGGCAGTAGAACAGGTTCATAGATTCAGGCGCTTTCTATGCTACAAATGTGCGCAAAAAAAAAGGTGCCTGGGCAACAAAAAATCATACATCTCACCCTTTTTTGGGGGTTTTTGCACCATAAAAAGGTGTATATATTGGGGTGTTCTGAGTTTTTTTTGCGTTTTTTGTAGCATTTTTTCACATTCTAAATGATGTGAATTGGCGAATTTTGCAGCAGCATTTATAAGCCAACTCCAGGAATAAAACTTGGGTATGTTCACACGGTGTTTTTGGATCCTATTTTGGATCCGTGTCGGATCTGAAAATCGGAACCAAAAACGCTGCAGCGATCGTATGTAAAACAGATCATGCAGCTGCGTGTTTGGATGCGTGTTGGATGCAGCAGGATCGCACCCTGTCATTTTAAATAGGGCTCCTGCTGCGTCTTTGGGACAAAGAATTGACGCAGTGAGACACGCATCGCTGATCACTCGTGTGAACGCTGATGCGTCTCTCGTATTAAAAGCAATATAAAATCACCCTGCTATTGGTTAGCTGCGTGTTTGGGTCCGTTTGGGGTGCAACAGAAAACACGGACGAAAACACGCCGTGTGAACATACCCTTAGAGAGAAAAGGTATAATGGAAGCTTGTGCCTCTTCTGTGTTTTGGCCCAATTCCTGGTTTTGGCTAAGGGTATGTTCACACTGTGTAATTTTACGCTTGTTTTCACGTCTATTTTGCGCCAAAATAAGCCTCAAACAATGTTCTATGCGGGTCTCATTGACAAGCGCCATCATTTACAAGCGTAACTGCGGCACGTATTTTGGGGCTCTTTTAGCAGCGTAAATTTAAGTGTCTTGTGAATTCCTGAGCTCCACCATAGAAGCAATGGTGGAGCAGATTTTCAGCGCGCAAACACTGCAAAATACACTCCACACTTTGCAAAAAAATACACTTCAAAACCAGGCGGATTTTGAAGCTTAGGGTATGTGCACACGACATTTTGGGTCAGTTTTTTACCAGATGCATCCAAACTGCATCCAAAAAACGTATCCAAAAACGCATCTGCAGATGCCTTTTTGGATGCGTTTTTTGTTGTGTTTTTCGGATCCATTTTTCAATATATATATACACAGGTTGTAGTTTGAAAAGCTAGAATCTTTAATGTAATATACTTTACCCTTACATATGCATGTATATGTAATATACTAAATCGGCACCTAGAGGTCTCATTTCATCTAGAAGAACTATTTGAACTTTAGTAACCTAATGACCTACATTAGGAAGTCTAATAGAGGGCGCTATAACAACTTTTTACATGTGTTTCCTAGGAATCCTAATAGAGGGGCTACATATTTTTCATGTTTTCAGAGGAAGCCTAATAGCCTAAAAATTTATTAATGTTTTCATAAATGTTTTTTATAAAAAAGTTTAGTGGTTTTTTAGTTAATACTAAAACCACTCAACATTTTATAATAAATATTTTTAAAAAATTTTTAAAAATTTTTATTAGGTATTAGGCTTCCTCGAAAAAAATATGTAAAATTTTTTTTATTGGCCCCCCTATTAGCTTCCAGGAAACAAATTAAAAATGTTTTTTTAGCGCCCCATTTAGGCTTTTCCAGGAAAAATGCAAATGTTGTTTAGCGCCCCTATTAGGCTTCCCTAGGAAAACACATGTCAAAAGTTTTTATGCGCCCTCTAAAAGGGGTTCCTAGGAAAAAAACATTTTAAAAAGCTGGGAAACCCCCCCGTGGGCCTTCCCAATGTAGGTCATTTTGGTTAAAAAAAATACTCAGTTTTGCCTCTAAAAGGGTTATCCGCCTGATTTCTTCACTCTTTTTCCTTTTCTTTTTATGGCTAACACGGAAAAATATTTTACTACTAAAATTCAAACAGTTTCCTTTTAATCAAAAGAAAAACCCTTAGCGGGCCCATTTTTGTGTATTTCACTTAAATTTCAATCCAGTGCGCTTTCGATGCGCCTTTTGTATCAAAAGTTTATCCAAAAAAATACCAAAAGTATGTTTGGGCTTTTGGGTCGTTTTTTTGGGTCCCAAAAGGGCCCTCCATTGGTTTTTTTTGGGGAATTTTTATTTGTGTTTTTACGCAAGCAGAAATGACATGTCAATTCTTAAAACGGAAACCCCAAAAGCGCTTGAAAAGACGCAAATAAAAGCGCATTGGGGGACCTTGTCAGAACGGAAAATTCGTGTTTTTTCATTGAAACAAAAGTAAATCAAAATGCACAGTGTTTTGATGCTTTTTTTGATCCGTTTTTTGGGGGCCCTAAAACGATTTAAAAAACGGATCTTTAAAAAACGTCATGTGAAAATTTCCCTTAAGTGAAGTGTGAAGGGTTTTTCACTTCAAATGTCGCGTGCAAACATCCCTTACAAATACTGCTGTTAAAAATTTCGCACCGAAAAAACACCCGGTGAAACCCAAAAATTTTTTTCCCCGGGAAACGGGGGATTTCACTTTTAAAAAGTTAAACTGTGTGAACAAAGTCCAAGACATTTCAGCCCCAACCCCCTTAAACCCAAGAATGGGCCCGGCCCTGGTGGGCTGAGGGGGGGAACTGTTTTCATGTGCTGCTTTACCATGTTTTCCCGAACTTTGGGGCTTCACCACCTTATAGTACTGGCTGGGGATGTAATCCTGCACCTCCCCCTGTAAAAAAAAAAATGGGTTTATTAAAAGGGGCAAAGCCAGCCCCATAAAAATAGGGGATACAACACAGGGACAGAAAGACCCGGGTCAGCAATAAGAAAGTGAGTGAGGGAGGATTCACGGGGATGAAGAATAAGTTTTTTACCCAGGGTCAGATGGCCCCCTAGGAGGGAGGGGGAAAATGGGCATCCCCGGCCAGGGGTGAAGGCGGGAGATGGGGAAGATTTAGAAAAACAAAAGGGTTGGAGTCTTAATTTTTAAAATGGCTGTAGGGGGGGCCCCAAAAATTAACCCACGGGGGGGCCCCCCAAACAACTCCCATGGGGGCCCAAGAATAACTCCCCTGGTGGGCCCCAAAAATCAACTCCAAATGGTGGCCCCCAAAATCAAAACCACTGGGGGCCCCAAAAATTTAACTCCCCCTGGGGGCCCAAGAAAAACCTCCAATGGGCCCCAAAATCAACTCCACTTGGGGGCCCCAAAAACAACTCCACTGGTGGCCCTCCCCCCAAAAAGGAAATTTAACTCCCCTGGGGCCCCCGAAACACCTCCACTGGTTTGGGCCCCCGAATCATCCAAATGGGGCCCCCAAAAATCAATCCCCTGGTGGGCCCCAAGAACGATTTTGGAAAATTGGTGGGCCCCAAGAAATCCCCTTTCCCTTTCCAATGGGGGTTAAAAACCCATTAAGAATTTAACTCCACTGGTGGGCCCCCAAGAAACCGGGGAAACCTGATGGTTTGGGAACCCGAATCAAAATCCCCTGGTTTGGGCCCCAGGGAATCAACTCCCTGGTGGGGGAAAAACAAGGGAAAAATCAACTCCACTGGTGGGGAAAAAACCCCTAAAAAAGAGCTTTTCCCCTGGTGGGAGGGAAAAAAATCAACTCCCTGGGGGGGGCCCCCCCCAAGAATCAACCCACGGTGGCCCCAAGATTTAACTCCACTGGTGGGGCCCGAATCAACCCCACTGGTGGGGAAAAAGGGGAAAGAATAAAATCCACTGGTGGGCCCCAAAAAACAACCCCTTTCCCCAAACCCCCGGTGGGGCCCAAGAAATTCCCAGGGGCCCCAAAAAAAGGTGGAAAAACCCCGGAGGAATCAACCCACTGGTGGGGCCCCCAAATATCCCCTCCACTGGTGGGGGGCCCAAAAAATCTCCCACTGGTTGGGCCCCAAAAAATCAATTTCCCCTGGTGGGGCCCCCAAAATCCCCACTGGTGGGGCCCCCAAAAATCAAACCCCCTGTTTGGCCCCCAAAAAAATCCCCCTCCACTGGTGGGCCCCCCAAACTCCCGGGGGTTCCCCAAAAAAATGATTTCTAAAAAAAAAATTGGGGGGCCCCCAAAATTAGGGGCCCCCAAGGTTGTAAGGGGGCCCCAAAACGCTCAATGGTGGCCCTTTCTCCATGGGGATCAATTCCATTTGAAAAAAATTCACCCAAAAACCTCCCTTCCCCAAAAACACCCCAGGTTTAAATATTTCCCTCCCCCACTGGTGGGGCCCAAAAAAACCCCTTTGGGCCCCAAAAAAGAATACTTGGGGGGGCCAAAAAATTCCCCCCAAAAAAACCCCCGTCCCCAAAACAAGGGGCAACCCCCTGGAGGGGAAAAAATCAAATTGAGGGACCCCCAAAATCAAATTAGGGCCCCAAAAATCCAACTCCCCTTTCCCCAAAAAAGGTCCCCTTTTTTAAAAAAAAAAATTTCCCCGGGGGGAAAAAACCCACCACTGGTTAAAAAAAAGGGGCCCCGAACAACCCCCATGGGGCCCCAAAAAAATGACTTCCCCAAAAAACAATCCCCGGTCCCCCAATCAATTTTGTCCCCCCGTCAATTGGGTTTGGGAAACAATTAGGGGGGCCCCTAATAATATTTCCCCAAAAATCCCTTTGGGGGAAAAAATTCCAGGTGGAAAAAATATTATTTAAAAAAGTTTAAAAAAAATTACGGTCCCAAGAAATTTGGGGAAAAGGGAACCCACGGTGTGGGCCCCGGTAAAACTGTTTGGCAAAAAAAGGCTGAAAGCCCCGCAGCCGTTAAATCTCCCCGGAAACTTTGCCCCCCAGGGGGGGGGGTTTTTTTAAAAAAAAAGACCCCCTTAAAAATATCCCTTTAAGGGGAAAATTGGTAAACCCTTTTTCCAACAAAGAGCAACCTTAAACAAATGGAGGGGCGGGGGGGGGGATTCCTTCAAGTGTAAATTATTAAAACCCGCCAAAGGGGGGTCAAGTTATCATTACCTGTTTTAAAGTTTTCAGGGGGTCAATTTAAAAACCTTTCCCCAACACAGGGGCATTTCCCCCCTGAGTTTTCCCCCTTATCCCCCCTTTCCCCTATGTTGGGCCGGGGTCAAATTAAACCTTCCCAAGTTTTCAGCGAACTTAAAATTGCCCCCGTGGTAGGAGTATTAAAAACCCTTAAAGATTTAAAAAAAAACGGGCCCCCAAGGCAGCCTTTAAACCCCCCGTGGGCAGGGCCTTTCCTGGGGGCCCCAAAATGCAGCCTCATTTTCGCCCCAAGTGTCATGGGGTTTTCCTAAAAACCCCAAAAAGGGGTTCAACGGGGAAATTCTGGGGGCCCCAAGTGTCAGGTCATTATCCGCCCCCAAATGGGCAGGGAAATTTTCCCTTCCCCCAAAATTCAAGGGCATTTTCCTGCCCCCCCCAAATTTTCAACGTCATTATCCCGCCCCCCAAAAGGGCAGCGTCCTTATCTGTTCCCCAAGTGTCAGTTCCCTTATCCTGCCCCCAAATGTCAGGGCAAATTTTCCTGCCCCCAAATGTCCCGGTCATTTCCTGCCCCCCCCGTTCTCAATTTTTCCGGGCCCCCCCCTGCAGGTCTTTTTCCTGCCCCCCCTTTTGGCCCGTTTTCAAAAAACCCACCCCCCCGTGTCATGGGATTATCCTACCCCCAAATTTTTTTAGCGGGAAAATTTCCGTCCCCAAATTTTCAGCGTCATTATCTTGTCCCCCAAGTGTCACATCATTAAACCCGCCCCCCCCAAAAAGTCAATGTCCCTTATCCTGCCCCCCCAAATGTCAGCGACATTATCCCGCCCCCAAGTGTTAAACCAAATTTTCTTTCCCCCCAAGGGTTTGTGTCATTATCCTCCCCCCCGTTTTCAGTGCATTATCCGCCCCCAAAAAATTTTCATTTTATTAAACCCGTCCCAAGTGTCAGTGTCATTTTCCCCGCCCCCCAAAATTCTTTTCATTATCCCCCCAAGTGTCCTTGTCTTTTCCCTTCCCCCCAAATGTCATCGTCATTATCCTGCCCCGGTTAAGGTCATTAAACCCGCCCCCCCAAAAGCAGTTTTTCATTTTCTCCCCCCCCGAGTCAGTTTTCATTATCTTCCCCCAAGTGTCCTTTCATTATCCCGGCCCCAAAGGTCCCGTGCCAATTTTTTTGCCCCTTCCCCCAAATTCAGGCCAATTTTTCCGCCCCCAAAATGTCCGTGCCAAATTTTCCTTTCCCCCCAAATGTCAGTGCCCTTATCCTGGGCCCCCCAATGCAGTGTCATTATCCTGCCCCCAAGTTCAGTGTCATTATCCTTTCCCCCCCCAAATGGGCATTTCATTTTTCCCGCCCCCCAAAAGGGCATTTTCAAAATTTTCCCCCCCCCAAGTGTCAACCCTTATCCCGCCCCCAAGTTCATTTCATTAACCTGCCCCCAAGGCAGTTGTAAATTTTCCTTCCCCAAAGTACAGTGTATTAACCTGCCCCCAAGTAATGGCATTTTTCCTGTCCCCCCCAAAGGTCAGGTCATTAAACCTGTCCCCCAAATTCAGTTCTTTTTTGCCCCCAAGTGCGTGTCATTTCCTGCCCCAAGTGTCAGTGTATTATCCCGCCCCCAAAAAGTCAGCATCATTAAAACCTTTTTCCCCCCAAATATCAGGTTTTTGGGCATTTCCTTAAAACCTAAGAGACAAAATGTACTTGTTATGTTGTAATTGTCTTAATAAGGACATATAAACCAAAACAAAATAATCTAGGGCCCCCCCCAAAGGGGCCCCCCAGGGTTTAGTTTCCCCCCCCTACCCGGTTTAATTTTTTAATTGGCACAAAAAAACTCATTTTTTCAAACTTGAGAGGGTTTTCCCGGGTGTCGGGTCTTAACCAAACATGTTTGTTACCCAAAACAATTTTTCCCATCTCTGCAGAACGTCCCAGGTTTTACTCCTTCCCCGTTGTTGGGGGGCCCCCAATTCTGACCTGATGATAGTAAATGAGACAACCACTGAAATCAAATATCCGCTTAAATCCCATGTTATAAAAAAAAATCCCATTCCGTGTAGGGCCCGTGAATTTGGGTTGGGCGAGTAAGAAAAAATTCAGCCTTAAAAACCCCCCAAAAAAGACAGCGGAAAAAAGGCGTATTCTTATATGCTTTCGTCCCCCTGAAACCCCCCCTCTGTGCAATCCCTCTTTAAAAAATTTAAAGGCCACCTACAGATATAATATCCATGTTAGAAAAGGGTGAGATCAAGACTGTACATGCATGTATTAATTCATGTGAGTCCGATTATCCGGCACTTCTGTTGGTCTGGCATCCATTGTATGTACTAATAAATACAATGGGGCAGATTTAGCAATACTGTGTAACTCTTAGACAGTGTAAACATATAATCACAGGAAAAAACACAACCCTATCTCAAAATATAAATTTTAATATTACAAGATAAAAAATTACAATATACCGTAATCGTATGTAAAAATTTTTTTTTTTTTTAAAAAATCACATGATTGTAGAAATATTGGAGAAAAAATATAACTGATATACAAGCTGTGTGGAGTTAGGCGGGCGTCAAAAAGTGTCTGTAATAACCAATATGAATAGGGTATGAAGGGAAACAGTTGCCTAGGATAAAACTCTCCTTAATTTACACTATAAATCTCTTCTTGGATGCGGAGTAATCGCCCAGATAAGGGCGGCCCCACTTACCGGTGACTCACCCCATAAGCTCTATTGTATCCCGTATCACAGCAAATACAAAGGCACCAAAATATTGATACATTAATATAACAGGTATAAAGATAGATCGATACAACCTGATCATATGTCCTCCTCACGTATCCCAACGTGAGGTGGACATTTTACATATTAGGAGGATTATTATATCATGTGATTCCCTGGAGATATCCTGCACCGGTGGATTGTTTTCTCTGTATATCTCCTGATGAACCCTGGACATCACAGGAGAGAGAAATGTGTTGGGATATGTGAGGGGGACATAGTATCAGTGCTCTAACCATAGCCGCACACTGCATCACATTGGTCTGCATGGCTGTCGTCCCAGAAGGAAGCCTCTTCTAAAGATGATGCAGAAGAAAGTCCGCAAACAGTTTGCTGAAGACAAGCAGACTAAGGACATGGATTACTGGAGCCATGTCCTGTGGTATGATGAGATCAAGAGATACTTATTTGGTTCAGATGGTGTCAAGCGTGTGTGGCAGCAAACAGGTGAGGAGTACAAAGACAAGTGTGTCTGCCTACAGTCAGGCATGGTGGTGGAAGTGTCATGGTTTGGGCTGCTTGAGTGCTGCCGGCTGTGGGGAGCTACAATGCATTGAGGGAACCATGAATGCCAACATGTACTGTGATATCCTGAAGCAGAGCATGATCCCCTCCCTTCTGGGCTGCGGGGCAGTATCCAACATGATAACGACCCCAAACTCCTCCAAGACCACCACTGCCTTGCTAAGGAAAATGAGGGTAAAGGTGCTGGACTGGCCAAGCGTCTCCAGACCTAAACCCTATGGAGCATCTGTGGGGCCTCCTCAAACAGAAGGTGGAGGAGCACAAGGTCTCTAACATCCAGCAGCTCCGTGATGTCCTAATGGAGGAGGGAAGAGGATCCCAGTGGCTGCAGCCTTTGAAGCTCTAGTGACCTCCAGGCCCAAGAGAGTGAAGGCAGCGCTGGAAAATAATGGCGGCCACACAAAATACTGATACTTTGTGGACACCCCTTAGTGAAAATGGACAAAATGTGGCCACATTTGTTGCCAGCGGTTTAGAAATTGGTGACTGTGATGAGTTATTTTGAGGGCACCACGATCACCTGTGATACAAGGCGAGCACTGACTACTGTACATTGTATCAGGGTTAGATCCTCAGTGTTGTCCCATGAAAAGATATAATACAATATTTACAAAAATGTGAGGGGTGTACTTACTTTTATGATACACTGTAAATGAGGCCCATAATGGTGGTGTAAAACATGTTGGCCATTATTTTTTCCATAAGTTGTGCTAAATTTATGGCACAATTGCCTCGATAAAGACCCCCAAAGTTTTATACTTTTCACAATTTCACTTACCGAACAAGTCTTTATCTTCAGATGTCGTTCAATTCCTCCGGGCAGTAGAAACAGCTGCCTCTTGGAGCTTCTCCCGGCCTGCGGGTGAATATAATGGACCTTATGTATGAAAACAGTCTAGCAGTAAGAGTGTCCTTGTTGCCCATAGCAACTAATCAGAGCCCATAGCAACCAAACAGAGCCTATAACAACCAATCAGAGCTCATATTAACCAATCAGAGCCAATAGCAAACAATCAGAGCCTATAACAACCAATCAGAGCTCAAAGCAACAATCAAAAAGCCCAAAAGGAAAAAACCCAAATCAAAAACCCTCAACTCCAAAACCAATCAGAGCCCCCCAGCAACCAGGCCCGGGTTCCCCAAACAAAACCAATCAAGCTCAAGCAACCCAAATTAGAGCCCATAGCAACCAATAGATCCACGCAACAAACAGGCCCCTTTCAACCAAACAGACTCAAACAACCAACAATCTCATAGCAACCAACAGAGCCCCTTGCAACCCAAAAGAGCTCAGCTTTTATTTTTTCCCGAGCATTATGAAATAAAAAGCGAGCTCCCAAAGGTTACTATGGCTCTGATTGTCGCTATGACTCTGATTGGTTGCTGTGGGTGCTAAATTTGGGTTCTTTGGGACTACTGTTGCTCGGGCAACAAAGACAGTCTTCCCTAGACGTTTTCATCATAAGGCACACTTTGTTTGTAAAATAAAACCTTTAAGAGCATGCTCAAAACTTTCCCAGGGGCCCAATAGGTTTATTTTTGCCTTTTATTTTTCAATATGGGTTTTTAATTTGGGACGTAAGGTGTTCAAAAAGCCTTTTTTTTACATTTTCTAGAAAAAAAAACACCAATTTTTATATTTATATATTTATATAAAATTTTATTATATAATTATATATATTATAATATATATTTTTGTTGGGGGTGGTTTAAAAATATTATATAATTTAAATATATAAATATTTATACATATACACACACATACACACATACTGTATATATATAGCATTTAAATGCCCACTTACCACCATGGCTTTTAGCTCCATTGCACTGGGGTGTTCAGATCGCCCTCCATACTGCAAGGTTTTACGCAGATTCTGCTCGCAGGCCTTTGCAATCCCTGGTTATGGGGGACATGTGAGTATGGGCTCTTACAATAAATTATTTTCATTCTTAAAAACGACTCATAAAGTGAGGTCTATATACTAAGAAGGGGGCAGGGTTGCCACAAGTAATTTCAGGGCTCCATACAGCCGAAGCAACTGAGCCCCTCGCCCATTAAGATCATCATATCAGTGGGCCCACTTTTCTTGGAAAAAAAATCTGATCAGGGTCCCTGATTTCAGCATTGCAAGGTTGGCCCCCCTGAGAGGGTGAGCATTAAACCAGATGACTGCCCCCCGTAGAAGTGTAAGCTCATATGTTATAGTCACCTTGGAAGTGCAGGCCTGGGCTTCGGCATGTGTCCTGAAGGAACTTAAACAGATATGGCTTGAGGACATCAGAGCATCTGTGATATGCGGTGAGGATGTACAGGAGCCGCCATCCTCGCTGACAGCTGTCCCTACAATATAGACAAGGCTTACAGGTCACAGGACGTCCCAGTGGATTGTAGTCCCAATAGCTCAATGCATGTCTTGCAGGCAATGTATGGATCAAGCTAGGTTAATATCGTATTTGTGGCTTCTGGTTTATGTACAAGCCAGGCCATACACATTAAATGGACGCCTTTGACAGAGGCCAAGTATTGGCGTCCATCACCCTTAGGGTCCAATTGTGTAAAAGGGCATATGTCTAATATATACGATTTTTATTAACTGTTGTTATATAGAATAGCGTAGGCTCCCGCATTAGTCCAAACTTCTTTTTTTTACTGCGGTATACTGATGTATACCACCCCAACAGAGACCAAAAAGATGCACTTTTGGCTTCTGTTTGCCCATTTAATCCTATGTATCAGTTTAGTATATCCTGACAAACACGCTTAAAGGGGTGTTCCTACTGTAGACATTGATGGCATAGGATATGCCATCGAAGTCTAAAAAGGTGCGGATCCCACCTCTGGGATCCCAGAAAATGTCGGCTCAGAATGGAGAGCCTATCCCACTTGTGCACAAATCTCCATTCTATGTGAGGAGTAGAGCCGAACACACTGCTCCCCTGTACTGGGGACTCCTATAGAACAGAATGGCGAGCCGTGCGCAAGAGTGACCGACTCTCCGCTCTGAGCGACACCTTCAGGGGGCCCATTCCAGAGATAGGTTCCCATAGAGGAGAAAGGAGAACACAGCGCTCCCCTGTACTGGGAACTCCCCAAAAAACGAATGGAGAACACAGTCTCCCCCGTACTGGAATTCCCATAGAACAGAATGGAGAAAAACAGCCTCCCCGCCTGGAACCCCCTAGAACAGAAAGGAGAACACAAAGCTCCCCTGACGGAATTTCATAGGCAGAATGAGAAAACAGCGCTCCCCTGTACGGGGCTCCCAAGAACAAATGTAAAACACACGCTCCCCTTACTGGGACTCCCATAGAACAAATGGAGAACACAGCGCCCCCTGTACGGGGAAATCCCATATAACATAAGGAGAGAAAACGGGGGCTTCCCTGTACTGGGAACACCCATAGAACAGAAAAGGAGAGAACACCCTTCCCTGTACTGGAACACCCCCTAAACAGAAAGGAGAACACAGCGCTCCCCTTACTGGGGAAATCCCATAGAGCAAATGGAGAACACAGCGCTCCCCAAATGGGACCCCTAAACACAAAGGGAAAAACAGCGCTTCCCTGTACTGGGAACTCCCATACAACAAAGGAGAAAACAGTGCTCCCCTTACAGGAACAGCCATAGATCAGAAAGAGAACACAGCGCTCCCTGTACTGGAACTCCCATAGAACAGAATGGAGAACAGCTCTCCCCTTTTACTGGGAACTCCCCAAAGAACAAATGGAGAAAACAGCGCTCCCCTTTACTGGGAACTCCCATAGAACAGAATGGAGAACACCCGCGCTCCCCTGTACTGGGAACTCCCAATAAACAGAATGGAGAACACAGCGCATCCCCTGTACGGGAACTCCCATAAACAGAAGAGAACACAGCGCTCCCCTGTACTGGGGAAATTCCATAGAGCAGAATGGAGAATACGGCGCTCCCCTGTACTGGGAACTCCATAGAACAGAATGTAGAACACAGCGCTCCCCTGTAAATGGGAACCCCATAGAACAGAATGGAGAACACAGCGCTCCCCCCGTACTGAGGAAATCCCCATAAAAGCAGAATGGGAAAAAACACGCCTCCCCTTACTGAATAACTCCACATACAACAGAATGGAGAGAACACAGGTGCTCCCCTGTACTGGGAATTCCCATAGAACAGAATGGAGAACACAGTGCTCCCCTGTACTGGAATCCCCATAGAACAGAAGGGAGAACACAGCGCTCCCCTGTACTGGAACTCCCATAGAACAGAATGGAGAAACAGCGCTCCCTGTAACTGGGAAATCCCATAGAACCCTAATGGAGAACACGTGCTTCCCCCGTACTGGGAACCCCATAGAACAGAATGGAGAACACAGCGCTCCCTGTACTGGGAAAATCCCATAGAGCAGAATGGAGAATACAGCGCTCCCCTGTACTGGAACTCCCCTAGAACAGAATGGTGAGAACACAGCGCTCCCCCTGTACTGGGAATCCCATAGACAGAATGGGAGAACACAGCGCTCCCCTGTACTGGGAACTCCCATAGAGCAAATGGAGAAGACAGCGCTCCCCTGTACTGGGGAAATCCCATAGAACAGAATGTAGAACACAGCACTCCCCTGTAAATGGGACTCCCATAGAACAGAATGGAGAACACAGCGCTCCCCTGTACTGGGAACTCTCATAGAACATAATGGAGAGAACACGGCGCTTCCCTGTACTGGGAACACCCATAGAACAGAATGGAGAGAACACAGCGCTTCCCTGTACTGGGAACACCCATAGAACAGAATGGAGAACACAGCGCTTCCCTGTACTGGGAACTCCCATAGAACAGAATGGAGAGAACACAGCGCCCCCTGTACTGGGAACTCCCATAGAGCAGAATGGAGAATACAGCGCTTCCCTGTACTGGGAACTTCCATTGATCAGAATGGAGAGTCGGGTGCAAGTGTGACCGTGTCTCCATTCTGAACCAACACTTTCGTGGGTGCACCTATCAGACTTTGACGGTATCTCCTAGTGATATGCCATCAACGCCTATGGTGGCAACTCAGAATGTAGTCTTAGGTGACTTACGTCTTCGTGCTGGAGTTGTCCGTTATCTGTTTGATGATTTGACAGTAGCCTTCATCCTTCAAGACCTCATGCTCCCCGCACAGCTGCAATGACAATAGTCCAAAAACTAGATTCCTACTTGATGTGACTGTGCTGCAGTCAATCTGCCATAGACAGATCATTCCTACCTTCAGGACTGTGCCAACCACGTCCAGCTCGGACTGACCCTTTATCGGCGCGTCCCCCATAAACTTCATCACGGCTGCAGCAGAGAGAACATAGGACATTAGTATATGGGTTACGTCCTCATAGAAAAACAGGATAGTCTAGAACTGTATAGAATCAGGCAGCATTATATCCGGGCGTGTGTCTTACCTAGGAAAAGTTCGGAGGCGATTCTGTTCATGCTGCTGTCACTGAACTCGATTAGGGAGGCTTGTATGGGATTCTAGGGAGACACACGAAATCATTAATACAAGAATCCTAGAAGTCGGAGGACCCCAACCTGCGGCTCTCCAGCAAAACTACAACTTCAAGCATATTCTGTGATGTCTATGAATCATGGGGCTGTGGGGGCATGTTGGGAGTTGTAGTCCTGCAACAGTCTGGAGATTACTGATGTAGCAAAAGGTCATCTGTGAGAAGTATTATTTTTGCAGCTGATTTACACTCTTTTAAATCAGCTGTTATCCC